>APFE030452321.1:6304-38305 GCA_000404065.3 Pinus taeda | reverse complement strand
GCTGAGCTGGTAGTTGATTTGTCTTTTGTTGAAATGGAAGCAAGAGTTGAGGATTTGGATTTTGTTGAGAAGGTTGTTATTGTGGAAATGGCAATGAAAGTTGTGGGTTTTGATTTGGAAGTTGTGGATTTTGTTGATTTTGAAAAGATGGAGGATATTAGTGAAATTGAGCAAATCTCCCATAAGGATTTTGCATCCCTTGTGCCCATGATTGATATGGATTTTTAGGTTGGGGCCAAGGTTGTTGCCAAGAATTCCAATTTGGTGGGGGCTGAAAGTTCATAGGGTTGTTAAATCCTTGATTTTGTTTCCCCTGCCAAGGTCTTCTTGAAACAAAACAAAGGGATTCTACTGAATTCGGATCTTCTTGAAAGACAAATTTGAGCCCAGGGATTGAAGGACAATCCTTGGTCTCATGACTTTCTGAGCAAATCATACATGTTTCTACAACTTTTGCATCCAAGGGGCATTCCCTTAGAGAATGTTTCTTCCTACATTTTGGACAAAAGATGGCCAAGGCATCATCTTTTGTTTTCTGCTTGTTTTTTATTTTAAGGGTGTCTTGTTGTTCACTAAGGCTCCCTAAAATGTCAGTTTTGAATTCATCAAGCATATTGCCAATCTTTTCCCTACTTACTGATCCAGTTGCAGCTTGTTTGCTCTAATAAGAGAAGGATCTCTAGGCCCTTTTCCCGTTTTAGATATTCCCCTTGAGAGATGGACACATAGTTCTGCGATATCACGAAGTGAAGTTGAGAAATATCTCCCTTCCCCACAATGTTTAAAATATATATCCATTCATCTCTAATGGCTTTTAATAGAAGGGCTTTCAAGGTTTCCTCGTCCAAGTTACTCATTTTTGCTCTCTTTAAGTTGTATTGAAATCTTTCAAGTAAATCCTCCAAGTTTTCATCTTCTTTTTGCATCATTTTGAATACCTCATCCTTGTGATTGGTGGGCATACAAAAGTCCAGGTATCCAAAAATGTTTGTTTCATATCATTCCAAGTCCTAATAGATTGGGTGACTAATCCCATAAACCATTTCAAAGAAGCTCCCTTCAATGTTGAAGGAAACAATTTGAGTTTTTGAGAGTCTTCCATATAGTCATAGGTTCGGCACACGACTTCAAACTCAAACAGAAATGTTTCAGGATCCTCACTTCGTAACCCATAAAAGTTTGGGAGGATAGATGGTGAGATGTTTTTCATTGTTGTATGAGTTTCCTCATCAACTATAGGGAATCCAAATGAGTTATCTCCTTCCCTATTTCCTCCATTATTACCTCCACCTCCACCATTGTTGCCTCCATTATTTCCTCCTCCTCTACCTCTACCCCCAAATCCATTTAATACTTCCCCCATCATGATAGTTTCATCAGAGTCTTCTGGTTCTTCTATCAAGGGTGGATGAGAGAGAGTTTCTTCCTTCTCTTCTTCAGGTGATTCTACTTCTTTGATTACAATATGTTCCCCTGTAGAAGTGAAGAAAGGTTCTTCTCCTAGATTAGATTTAGTAGATAGTGTAGGAGAATCCTCTAATTCAGCTGTTGCTCCTTGAATTCCAGAAATCCTAAGGTTGGAAGTAGATGGAGCTGAATCTTGTCTATGCCTTGAAGTAGCTAGAGTTGTGAAAATCGAACTCTTAGCCCTAGCTATAAACCTTCCCCTAGAATCTCTTGCTCTATGCATGTCATTTTTTTTTATTTTTTATTTTTCTTTCAAGTCGGGCTAATAATTCTCTTTCTAATCTTCCAGATCACACTAGGTGCAAGAAGAGAGCATAATCAAGAAATTATTAAACTAACAACTCTCTTTTCTGATCCTCCTGATCACTCTAGGTGCAAGAGGAGAGCATACTTCAAGAAGTTATCAGTTTTTCCCTTCCCTTTTTTTTTTAAGAAATTGGCTACCTAATTACACTTCCCTGGCAATGGCGCCAAAATGTTTGGTCAATTTAGTGTGTCTTAAATTGCTACATTAATTATCAATCCGGGAACAGTAAATTGATGAAGTGTGGCGCACTATATGTGCAAGACAACCTATTTCTTACTTTTTGTTGTTTTTTATTTTTATTTTGTTTTGGGGATTTTTATCTTTGTTTGTCTCCTAATGTGAATGGAAATCCTATCCTATACTCTAGAAGGCAAGTATGGATATAAATTTTTAAGGCAATTATGTCCTCTATAATGATTTCCAAAACTTTAACACTTCAGAGGGTCTTAGAGCATACTAATGATGAAATTAATACTTGAACAAAAAATGAAAATGTGATGCTACTCAAGTCAAACAAATAATGAACTATTGATCATGAAACCATTATCTCTGTTGCTGTCTAAATACAGAAAAATGAATTAAGCTATTGCATTCAAGCAAATAAAAAATTGCAATCTAATCAATTCACATCATTCATAGTTCGATACCTCGCCAAGTAGTCTAAGCTATGGCTTTCAGAGATAACGTCAATGATATGAGCAAGTTGATATCTAATTGCAGAAAAGTAAAACTAAAATCAAATCACATCATTCATAGTCTGATACCTTGCCAGGTAGTCTAAGCTATGGCTTTCGGAGATGACATCAATGACATGAGAAATCTGATATCTAATTGCAGAAAAGTAAAACTAAAATCAAATCACATCAATCATAGTCTGATACCTCGCCAGGTAGTCTAAGCTATGGCTTTCGGAGATAAAATCAATGACATGAGAAATCTAATATCTAAACTAACTAACAAAGCAAGTAAAGAAAACTGAAATCAAAGCATCACTGGAATTAAAAAAAACTAAGGAAAGTAAAGTCAGCAGAGAGGCTAATTCCATGTCACTAGTCATTGCAAAAACTGTATGAAAATACCCGGGCCTACTCTATCCTGAAACATACACACACTGATCAGCGTTAACAGCAATATACAAAGCTTGTAAAATCATGAATAGAAATGAAATGTTAATACCATAGATGAAATATATACACAAGTGGATAACTATGAAACATGTGCAATGGAAATAAGGAAATAATGCATAAAAACTTTACAGCAATAAGAAAAACGAAACCTTGGTGTGCAGGGGCCCTCTGCACAGACTCAGTCAATAGGCTATCAGTCAAGAATTATGCTTACGCAATCATGTAGAAACAGAGTCTTCTTTTATATTTCAAAATAGTGTTACCACAGTGGGACTAGTGTCACGGCACAGTAAACTTTAACAGCAAAATTACATTCAAAAAGACTAACTCTATGCGTATATAAACGTGTTATTTATAACAAAAACTTCATAGTTGTTTTCCTGTGAAACTACGTCAACAGAAGACACGTAAAAGACAACGTCCATGGATTTAGCATGATGGTTGTTGAGATTATTAAATCTATCAAAAGTGGCTGTTGGATTCACATCGTGGGGCATTCTACAGGTGGCAACATGACCCCAGGGAGCTAGGAACGGCCACGAATCCTTCAGAATCCTTCACATGTTTGAAAACAGAGTCCGGCTACCATAGGACTCTTACGTTGGACCACCGTTGACCACGCTTTCCTTAATGCATCCGGCTAAACCAATAGGACCTGATCCATGTCCATGTCATTTTTAACTTGCCCACGTGCCTTGTTCTTCTTGTTGACACTTGCAACCTGGAGTTTAACAAAACAGCTTCGGAAAGCTGAACCAGCTGCAGAAAGTGGCTGCATTCCTTAGCTCATAAGAAAAATCTAATTCAAACAGCAAACACAAAAACAGAGTTAGAAAACCATTTCAATGCTCTTTTAGAATCAATATGCAATGATTTTGATAGCTTGTGAGGTCCAGGTGAGGGGAAAAAGTCTAGGAAAGTGCGTAGGAGATATGCAAGTGCAGGGCTCAACAAGAGGAAACAGAAGACAGCATTCGAAAGATGATAGATGGTTGGGAGGAAGATATAAAACATGATCTGGATCTAGACGATGAGATAGAAATCTGGAAGACGATGGTTCCCGACCCAGGGAACACAAGAGGTAGAATCATGCAATTCAAACACACCCTGTAGCTGTATTTCTTGATGAAAAGTTTGCTTGGTGAAGCAATGGAATAAATTTCTATGAGGATGGCAGTCACACTACAGGGCCTACCCAATTATAAAAAATACATGGAGAAAATCCTATTCTAGTTGCACAAACAGGATATCAGGATGGACCATATCGACCATCACATCCCTTGCATCGTAGAGCTGTTTGGAATGCTAGAGGAAACTGTTGATGGTCCCGCTCTTCTTGCCTCAGACTATGAGAAGCAGATTGTCCAGAAGTATTAGTTCCTCTAGGCTTAGTTTTTGTTTATGCAGATAGAATTTACATTTCATGTTGTTTATGTTAGAAGTTATATAGTATTTGGACATGAGATGAGACCTACGTATCCTTGAAAGAAAAATTGAAGCAATTTTGTTTTTGGATGGCATATAATGCTTACTAGTGGCCAACAGACTTGGTTTCCCCTCGAGGTGAGTTGATGCCACCAGGTAAAACTGTGTGGTGTAAATTTGCCTTATATATAATAGAAAATGGAAGGTCCTGCCAAGAATTACAAAATATATCTTTATATATATAGGCTTAACATTTAACAAGAATAAATGCCTTATTTAATACCTTAGCTTTCATGATAATGTCAACATGTGTGTGTAGTCAAGGCGTGCCTTCTCTTCCACTAATTTCTTAAAAATAATTAAGATATCTATCCTTTAATATTTGTTTAAAAAGTGAAAAGTAAGCCTTACCTCTGCTCCAAATTGCACTAACCTTGAGATGACAAAAATAGGCTTCAACAAGTCAAAACAATGCCCCTTAAATTCAGCCATAAGTAACTCACTTGGGCAATCTAAAATTGGGAGAGAAGATCAAAATCATGGAGACAAGGGGATCAGTGATCATAGGGGAATTATGAGTGTTGTATTCACTGTTAAAGGGGGAAATTGTTGGAAATTGGTTGTCAGTGATGTCACCCCAAGCAGTAGCTAGAAGAAGCTATGCACTTATTGAGGTAAATGAATGGGAATATCAATGAATTAACAAGCAAGGCCATCATAGGATAATAATACTTATCATATTTTTTCTAGCGATAGGTGGCACACCTTATAACTCACAGTTGAGGAGATATGCTCCTTCAAAGATGATGCCCGAAAAGTGTGGTCATGGTGCCCAATTAGCCATAAAACAACCCTTAAGAGAGGCTTGATTTTTCCATTTATTTGCAGCCTAGGAGCCCTTCTTTCTACTCCCAATGTAAGCCCTAATTAGTGGCCAAAACTCATACATTATTCCTTTTTAAACTTCAATGCAGTTATGAAATAGAAAATCATCCATAGGGCTATTGTGGCCCTAATATATATCCTTTAATAGTTGTTTAACAAGTCCAAATACAAGATTTACCCCTGCTTCAAATTGCACTAGCCTTGAGATGAACAAAATAGGCTTCAACAAGTCAAAACACTACTCCTTAAATTTGGTCATAAGTTGAGAATATATCTAATTGACTTTGTAGCTAATAAACTCGAGTTTCCCATAAATTTGTGGCCTCAATAATACCCTTATTAGGTCTTCTTTCATAGGCCCTAACTATGGCTTGAAATTATGCCCTTATCCTTCAAGACACGGCTATGGTTTTGCCTCAAAATGTCCCCTTAAATTCATTCATAGGAGTGCCTCGAACAGGGCTTAACAAGGCCAATATTACCTTAGAAAGAGGTTGAAATGCATTGTAGAAGAACCTTCAAAGCATGTCAAAAATAAGCGTAAGCGCAGAAATTGGATTATGATTCTTCATAATGTCAAAATTATACCTCAATTAAAGGTCTGTACAACCTCAAAATTAACCTCAAAGATGATGTGAATTTGTCCTCATTCATGCCTTTGAATGTTTGAAATAAAAGCCTCAAAATTTTGACGTTAGAAGGGCCAAGAAAGAGTCTTAGACTAATCCTAATTCTACCCTAAATGAGGGTTGAATTATTGTTCATGTTTGCCTTAAATATTTATAACAAATCTATAAAAAAAGGCCTTAAATAACCCTCCACCATTCAAACGAGTCATCAACATTAAATATAAACAAAAAGATCAAAGTCCCTCAGATAAACTCGACCTACTTCACCTAATTTTTGTTCTACCCTGGCCTCAGAGGAAAAATAAGAGAGTTTCTTAAGATTGAAGTATCAAATTGATTCCTTTAGGAGAGATATGAGCCCTCTACTTATAATGAACGAAGGGGCTCTAAAGAGGGGTTGATATGCCCATAAAACATGAGTTGGCCAGCCAATTAAATCATTAATTAAAACCATAAAATTGAATTTTATAACCGAGTGACCTTTTTCTCCCCTTGAAGTCAATTTTATAAATAATTTCTTCACTTATGCAGGGCCAACTGGGATATCTCAATACCTATATAAATTATTCAAGAGTGCCTATATTGAAGCCTAATATGACCAATCAAAAAAATCCCTTTCATCATTTAAATTGGGCACGATGACCGCACTTTCTCGACATCATATTTTAAGGAGAATATCTCCTCAATCTTGAGGGGTTATGAGGCATGCCACCTATCATTAGAAATGGCATGAAAATTATCGTCCTATGATGCTCTTTCTTTCAAATTCATTGATCTTCCCTTTCATTTACCTCAATAAGTGTGGGGCTTCTTCTAGTTGTTTCTTGCAATGACATCAATGAAAACCAATTTCCAACAATCTCCCCCTTTGGCATTAATGGAAACACTAATACTTCCCCTTCAATCACTACTCCCCTTGTCTCCATGCTTCTAATCTTATCTCCTAATTTCCCCCCCTTTGACATCAATGGAAAAGGGTAACTCCCCTTGACTAAATGTCTCCTTCTTTCTTCTTGCAATTTTCCTTTCTCCCCCTATCTTCTTTAAGGGCTTCTTGTCCATTGGAACTTCTAATTAATGAAATTCATTGATGTATATTAGAAGTGTTCATGACAATACTTGCTTTCTTTTCTTCACTTCTCCCATAGAGGATGTATTTTCACAACTGATTCTAACATCAATGATAAAACAATTCAACCATATCATTTTGACAACTAATCTCCCTATCTTGCTTGCCTACCTAAATAAATCAACCTATCTGACATGAGATATTCCACAACTTTATCATCACGCCACTCTGAATTTTCCTTCCCAAAAAAAATACTCGAAGGATATATCTTCAAATTTGTAAACGTTGTTAGTTAGACTCCCCCTCTTCATCATTCACAATACTCGAAGACTTCAAGCTAGATTTCTTAAAATGATATATGAACTTGTTTTGTTATAGGATCATTTTGAACCTTGACATTTTCCTTTGTACTTGTAGATTTATCATGGTCTTTTGACTTTACAATCCTATGAGCATGACCTCTGATATTTCTCCATTCACCTATTATTCTTGCTTTTGTTGTCTTCTCTTAAACTTCTTGTACCTGATATCAGTGTTTTCTCTCATGGAATACTTCATCGTGCTTCTGCAATTAGGATCTATGTCTCCATATTTATTACATATGTAACACTCAATGTGGTATCTGAATGATGGAGAAATTGACATATACTTTCTGTTGATGAAGTCATTTGGATATTTGCCCCTTGTTCCTACAAACATGCTTCTTGTGATTTGATAATGATGTTGATAATTATACCTTTTTTAATATTTGTAATCCCTATCCTTATGTCCAAATTTAGTGCATGGAAAATAATAATCAGAAAATATACTAGGGTACCTGGATGTAGGAAATCCTCTAGGTGGAGCGACTCTCCAGAAACCTTCTTCTTGAGTTTTCTCCACTATTGGTTGTTGATTTTGTATTCTCTTGATTTATTGATCATGAACATTCTCTTTTGATGGTATGCATTCCTCCTTCTTGATATGTTCCTTGATGATGCTTGCAAAAAAAAATGTTCGGCTTCATTCCCTATCGTCGTGAAGCTTGATCCCTTTTCAATATAAGTTGGCTTGTCTCCTAACCTGACTTTGTCATTGCATGGCCTTTGATTATTGATAATTTCATCCAAAATTTTAGTGATGTTTACAAAATTTTGTTGGATGTTTTTATTTTGAACTTCCTTTCTTAGTGAAACTATATTTTCTTCCAAACTTTCCTTCAATTCATCATTTTCCTCAACTAGTTTTTTAGTGTTTCTTTGATTATTCTAGCTTCCTTTAACTGGGATTTATGGCTGATGGTGGTATTCTATAATTATTTACACTCTTTTTTGAATTTATTAGAATGATTTTTTAGTTCACGTATCTCTTTCTCTAATTCATTGACTTTCTTCCTTTGTAATTTTAGATCTTTTAAAGCATTGACCAATTCTCTTTCAAGATCTACTACTCCCTCAACTTTTTCCTCTTCATTCTCTATTTTCAAGAATTACACCCTTTCTGAGTCACTGTCATTGTTACTTTCCTCGTCATATGAAGAGTTGTATTATTTTGAGTAGAAACTTTTCTTGGGGATTTTTCTTTTACTATGTTTCTTGTCTCTTTTCTAATTTTTATTTTCCTTTTTAGGAGCTTCTTCTTCGTCATTATCTGAACATTTTTCATAAGGACATTTCAAATCAAAATGACCAATTTCAGCACAATTAAAACATTTCCAAGGAAGCTTACCTTTGTACTTTCTAGTTGCTTTCTTCAATTTACTCACAAAGTTGGATATTTTTTCATTTGAAACATCGCTACAACTACAACTGGAGATAGACTTTTCTTGTTGCTTGTTTTTCCTTGTATTCCTTGATGCCTTGAAAGTGAATAATCTTTTGGATGGATTTACCTATTCTATTCTGATTTCGTAAGTTATAAGCATACCAAGCATCTCGCCCATGTTTAATGTGGCAAGATTTGATCTTTCTTCTAGAACTAATACCTTAGAATCAAATCTCATCGAAAGAGGTCTTAAAACCTTTTTAACATTTCTTTGTTTTCCATTGGTTCTCCCAATACGTGAAAATCATTTACTATTTTATCTACATGGAGGAAGTAGACTGCAATATTTTCATCTTCCATCATTTATAGCTACTCAAATTGTTCTCTAAAGAATTGAAGTTTGGCCTCTTTGACTTTTTGATATTCTTAATATATGTTTTGTAGCTTATCCCAAACCTCTTTTGTAGATTTGAAATTCATTACTTTAACATAAATTGAACCCGTTAGGCCATTTAAAATAGCATTATTGGTTTTTTCACTGCTTTCATAAAGTTTCTTACCAGCATCATCTATTGGAGGAGTAGGAGGTTCAATGTACCCACTTAATACATAGTTCCAAACATCAAAACCTTGTGCTTGCGAATATGTTTTCATCCTTATACTCCAAATCACATAGTTTTTTGCATCAAATACTGGAGTTCCATTCTTTGTGCTATCCATGATCTCCCTTCCAATTATTAGACTACTTATGAAGGAACCTATTATGATCCCATTTATTGAAAATATTGAAGGGAGGTGAATCAATATTTCACTTAATTTTTATTTCTTTCAGAGAATTAAATATCATTACCATAAATCAAATAACATAATCAACAACACTTCACATCACATGAACATTACACAAGAATTTTTTAGGTGGAAACCCTTTTGGGAGAAAAACAACTGAACATTATTAGAATTTCTTGAGAATCACATCAACAAGAAGCTCTAACTTCCAAGATTCTCTAGAAATGACTAGAAGGAGGCTCCAACCCCTGGTTTTTATTAGCTCCAACTGAAAGGATGTCCCAACACCCTGCTTTTACCAACTCCAATTGGAAGGATGCTCCAATACACTACAAGCTCAAACTTTCCCTAGCACCACCCTGCCACCTTGAAGTGTTCTCGAGCTCCAACTTGAAGGAGACTTCAATATTGACCTTGCACCACCCAACAACCCTAAAAATAGAAGATAGAAAAATAAATGTGGGCTCCCATACTAGGGACAATGACCCACTTACAATATACAAATGAAACTTCACTACCAATTATGTTGATCTCAGTTCACAGGGTGTATACAATGGAATTCTAATTCACAACCTCTATCATGTTTTCATTGTGTTATTGATCCAGAGATCAAAAATTTAGGATTGTTCTTTGAATAGTGCTGAAGATCTACTATTACCCTTCTATCCAAAATTCTTGTCAGAGTACTTAACTAATGATTTCAAATATAGGTTGAACATTTAACAAGGATAAATGCTTTGGTTGATACCTTAGCTTTCATGAGAAGGTCAACATAAGTCTGTTGTCAAGGCTTTCCTTCTCTTCCATTGATTTCTTCAAAAAAAAATCAAGAGATTTATCCTTTAATAATTGTTTAGCAAGTCCAAAGACAAGATTTACCTCTACTTCATATTACACTGACCTTGAGATGACCAAAACAAGCTTCAAAAAGTCAAAACAATACTACTTAAATTTGGTCGCAAGTAACTCTATTTTGTGGATAAATTTGATTGACTTTGGTGATAATAAATTCAAGTTTCCCACAAATTTGTGGCCTCAATTAGACCCTTATTGGCTTTTCTTTCACAGGCCCTAATATGGCTTGAAAGTAGGCCATAATCCTTCAAGATATAGCTGGGATTTTTCCTCAAAATGTCCCTTTGAATTCAACCATATGAGTTCCTCGAATAAGCCTTGAGAGGGCCAAATATTAACTCATAAAGATTTTAAAATCCGTTGTAGAAGAAACTTTAGAGCGTGCCCAAAATAAGCCTCAACACAAAACTTGGATTATCTTCAGAATGTCAAAATTATACCTTAATTAAAGGTATGGTCTACCTTGAAATTAGCCTCATATATTATATGAATTTTTCCTTAGTCATGCCTTAGAATGGTAGAAATAAAAGCCTCAAAAGTTTGACCTCATAAGTGTCGAGAAAGAGCCTCATACTAGGCCTAATTCTTCCCTAGATGAGGGCCAAATTATTGCTCAAATTTGCCTCAAACAGTTAGAATAGATTTGCAATAAAATGCTTGGAAAACCCTCCACTAGTCCAGCAAGTCACCAACATGAAATATAAACAATAAGATCAAAATCCCACAGAAAAAATCTGCCTACTTCGCTTAATTTTCATTCTGCACCGACCTTAGAGGAAAAATAAGAGAATTGAATAAGATTGGAATATAAAATTGATACATTTAGGATATATCTGAGCCCTCTAATAATAGTGAATTAAAAGACTCTAACGAGGGATCAACATGCCCATAAATATTGATCCAACCATCCAATTAAATCGTTAATTAAAACAATAAATTTCAATGTTGTAAGGGGATGACCTTATTCTTCCTTTGAGCTTGACTTTATAAATAATGTATTCACTTATGGAGGGCCTACTAGGGAAGCGTAAGACCTATATAAATTATTCAAAAGTGCCTTAAATATTGAAGCCTAATATGACCAATCAAATAGTTTCCTTTCATCATTTAAATTGGGCACCATAACCACACTTTCGGGGCATCAACTTTGAAGGAGCATATCTTCTCAATCATGAACAATTACAAGGCATGCTACCTATCATTAGAAACAAAATTAAAAGTACTATCATCACGTGATGTTCTTTCTTGCAAATTCATTGATCTTCCCATTAATTTACCTCAATAAATGGGAGGCTTATTCTAGTCATTTCTTGTGTTAACATCAATGACAACCAATTTCCAACAGGCTAAACATTGATGATTACATATCAATCTATTGCACCCCTGGGACATAAAAGGTGGGTTCTCAATTAGCCATCAGGAGTATCGATATTTTGGAAATCAAGACACAACTCTTTACCTTTGCAAGAGTATCTAAATCGGCCTCTCGACATCAGGCCTCTTGACCACAGATGTTTTTGGTTGTGGAATTCCTTCACCTAGTGGTTTATGATTGGTGTTATGTGTTATTGACTAATATGAAGAGTCATCTAATAACATGCAGACAAGGTTGGATGAAAAAATTTGCATACGGATGTATATTGTGCTCTTTCCTTTTTGAGTGAGTTCCCAGACTACGACCACAAGTGATACCCTACATCACACATCCAAGGTAGCCCTTGATGGTGAGGTGCAAAGACATGATGGGTAAACTTTGAAGTAGTCAAGTCACCCAAGCTAAATTGGATGATTATTTCTTTCAGTGGTGGGAGAAACAAGTTGTTGAAATTGAGGACTACCCAAGGATTCGGAGTTAGTGCTCCCAAAGGATGTTGCATGGGTAAACATAGGTAAACATTTATAAATTTTCAAAGATTTTTTTTTTTAGTCAAATTTTTTCTTATGGAATAAAAGTACTAACACAATGCAGATTTTGGACTGGTCAGGCCTAAGGGACTACCCTGGCATAGGAGTCATGGCAGGGATGCAAAGGGAGTAGTTGTAGAGGCAGAGAGATTCCTTTGCTCTTTGCAGAGGAACTTAAAGGTATTGTCAAGTTCCAATGGCACTGGTGGAATATCTCTTAAAGGTGATATAGAGACGTGTGGTAGTACCATGTGAATGGTTGTAATTGTTCCGACGAGTGGAAAATTCCATTGTCCACTACCATGAAACACATCTCGAGAAAGGCCCTAATACTTAGATATTTTTATGATGTATTGATCAAATTATGAGATCATTGAGCTAAAATACCTAATTTTGTAGGAAATTTGCCCACATTTTGTAATTTTGAACACTTATATACTTATATATACAATGATTTGAGGTGACTTGACCATGTGTCAATTTGATTGTTGTCATATTAATTATGATTTTCAATGTAATGAATGATGAATATGACAATCTAAAACATATTTTGCAATAGAATTAGCAGCACAATTTCTTGATAGTGGAATATGAACTTAAGTAATAAAACTAAGAGAACGCTCAAGCAACCTCACTCTCAGAAATTGTTTAATAAAAAAGGATCCCTCACATGATAAATGTTATTAAGTTTTGGCACCACTAGTTGAGAATCCCTATGAACTACTAATTATTATATGTCATAAGATACAGCTTCTGAAAGTAATTCAATAATGGAACTATATTCAACCATATTGTTAGATGTTGATTCTTCACATGTGCCACCATAAACAAATAAATGGTCATGTGGATATTAAATTACCCATGTTGTGGAAATTAAGTTTCAGGTGTGACAACTAGCTCCATCTACAAATCCTACATAAATCGAATCACCCATTGGCACCTGTCAAAGCATGTCGAAAACACAATTAGACATGTCACTAGAAATATAGCATAGTAAATAAATTACTATGTATACTAATTACAAAGCAAATAAAATGCTCAAGCATAATACTTATTGAGATAAACATTGGTATAACAACCTGGCTCCTTCTATAAACTCTCAACGGCATTAGGAATTTTTTTCAGCATATACTCAAGGCCATGTTCCCTTTGGTAAAAATGTAAGAAAGAGTCAAAGGGTTCAAGGGTCATTGAAAGCCTCTATATGAAGTCAAATATGACAAACTAGTTTCAACCCTATGCAAGTCTAGGAGAAAATAAGGTCGTGATGCAAATCATCCCACGATCTCTCTAAGCTAATCATTTCCTCAAATATAGCCTCATCATATGGTAAAACAATATCGAGACAAACTAATATATACATGTTTGAATGTACAGCCTAAAGTAGAACTGTATCATAATCTAAATCCTCTTCCAAAGCAGGGATTTGAATAATGTCTATGGCATTATAAACAATAGCTTGGTAAACAATTTCAGCTTTAGACATTGAAAAATTCATTCCTATGATTTTTCCTTCTTCCAATGTGGTAGTAGGAGAAGGAAAAGTCCAACGGCCTAATGGGGACTAAGGATGCAGCCCTTGAATTCGACACAACAAATTCCTTGGAGGCACTATGATGTCTATACTAAGTGATAATGATAGGAAGAAAAGAGCGACAAACATCAAATCAAACACCTAGTGTAGTGGTTCCAAGTGTAAACTAACTATTTTAATGATGTTACTCTAATGCAAGCAAACACGTCTTATCAAATAAAAATACCTCTAGCCTATAAGTGATTTGAATCCTCAAACAACCTAGACCTACTATCTCAAATGGCCTTCCAAAGAACTTCTTACTTGATGGAATCTCATCCCCGCAAGCAGAGTTGTCCAGAGAAAGGTGGGGTAGAGGACCAATTTCTTCCCACAGCCAATCCTATAAGATGTTTTCCTAAGATTGGTCACTACAGTTACATTCATCCCACAGGGGTGGTCGAGTCTTGAGCTTCTTAGTAGTCAACAACTGCACGAAATTCCCTACCACGGGTTGGGTAGCCCGGAGGGGAACTTCTCACACGATGACCTAGCCTAACCCCCTCTGAATCAGGTTTCTCATGCACTCCGTCTTTGACCGTGGAATGGTGAAGAATTTTAATCTCCCTAATATGATAACTTATATGTCTCAATGAAAAGTGATGGATGGGTGTTATTGGAAGCCTATCCCATCGACCCTACACCTACACTACAAATATTGTTTGGCCCGGATGCCCAAGTGGGATTAATCAATGTGTGTTAATTTATTAAGGTATAGCGTTTAAAGTCTTGGCTTGGCGGTGTTAACCAAGCTCACATTTGCTTAAGGTGTGAGTGTGTGAAAAAGATGTTTCAAGTGGATGAATTAATTAAGCATGTTTCATGATGCCATATGTTGTTGAAAGTAAAATGTTGAAATACTGTAAAGGAATCTGAAATGATGGAAAATTAAACAGTCAATCAAGCATACACAACCCCACCCACAAGGGATACTAAGAAGCTAAACAAGAGAAGGAAAACAAGCTACTCAAATACACGTAAAGAGGCCAAAAATATCTGATGTCAAGGGACTGGGATCTAAACGTCGTACCTTGCTGAAAATGGTGCAGACAAATAGCAAATATCAGAAGTGAAAGATGATGTAAAGGACAGGTATGAAGCTCTAAGACCTAGGATGTTCAAGAGGATACTAAGGGGGAAAAGCAAAACCCAAACTCTAAAGTGATAAAAGGCAAAATAAACCTATCCAATGGATCTAAAAAGTAATGGATCAGATATGAAAAATAGAGGCTAAAAATGTTGAAAACCTTAGACTCCTCACTCAGCAAATGTCTTCCTAACAATGTGGAGGAGTACTCTAAACCCTGGGGGGTATTTCCTTCCTTAAAGAGACAAAACAAGTGGATCTAGGCATAAGGGATACTGATTAAAAAAGTTGAATAACCCAAACCAGTCTGCAGACAGCACTCTCGGCAAAACTGTAAAAATTTTGAAAAAAAGTAGAGAAGTTGCAGAACGCAGGTACTGACCTATTTTCAGTGAGAGCGCAATTCCTGGACCAAAAAGTGCGCTCTAGAGTGCACTAAAGGGACAAAAAAGTGTGCTCTGTCCATCAGAGTCTCGATTGATAGATCTCGAACAGATGTTGTCGTCTCTTGCTCGGTTGGTACCTATGACCCGTGAAAAAAAACAGAACCCCGACAGAATTTGAAAATTTGACAAAATAGGGTTTAAAATGGAAATAAAAATTGAGAGGCCTAAAAAATGGCTTAAGAAACCCTGAAATTTCTGAAACTTCAGTCACCCAAGAAAGTGGTTATTAAACCAGCGGAGTTGCTATTTGTTGGATGAGAAATGTGTAACTAAAGACCCAGTGGAGTCACCATTTGTTAGTGTGAAAATTCCGGGAAGGCATACCAAAAATCCTCACTTAAGTCACTAGATGACAAGTGACCCTAACAACAATTTGATGGTTGATGTTGTTCTAGATCTGTAATACCAATGGAAAATATGCAATAAAAGAAAACAAGATCTAAAACAAATAGCAGCAAAATAATGTATCCAAAATAATAACCCAATTACAAAGACAATTTTAAATTAATAAATATTTATTGATAACACCTGGTGAAGGAGATCTACATTTTGGTCTGTAAGTCCCCCTCTGTGGGATGGATCCTTTGATATCCTTGATGTTTCAAAAATAGAATTCCCTCTCTCAATCATGTGAAAAACCGAAACAAAGGGAAGAACTCAAATGAGAGCTCAAGAAAATGACGATAATGTTGACGATGATAACGATCGTGGTGAGGAATGAATGAAAAACCCTCTTTATATAGCAAAGCATGGAGTTAATATCAAAAATAGAGAATAATAAAATATTATTGACCAAATTCATATCTAAATACTTGGAATACTTTATTATATTTATTGGAGAGGGAAAAGAAATTTTAAATGGTTGAATTCCTTTATTTAGAAATAATTAACAAATAAAATGATTTATTAACTATTTCACGAGAAACAAGAAAGGTGTGGAATCAAAATAATTATTAAATAGTGATTTAATAATTACTCTAATAACATAAATAAGGAAATTCAAATAAATAATTATTTATTTAAATATTCCTAAAGGATTTAGTCAAATGTCACAAGGAATAATTATTAAATAATGATTTAATACTAATTCGTAGATAAAATTGAATAAATAATGATTTATCTAATTATTCTCATGGGGTTTTTTATTTAAATCAGAAAATAATTTAACAAAAGTGGTTTACTAAATTATTTTCCATAGTGAAAGCGATTTTATTATAGTAATCTTAAATCCACATGGTTTATTTCGATCCACCTAGTTAGAAATGGCTAGGTGATCATTTTTTGGTGATAACATCTCCACAAGACTTCAAACTCAAAAAGAAATGTTTCTGGATCCTCACTTCTTAAACCATGGAAATATGGAAAAATAGAATGTGAGATGTTTTTCATTGTGGTTATGGTATCTTCATCAAAGATAGGAAATCCATAAGGCTCTGGTTCTCCCCTACATCCTCTACCACCTCATCCTCCACCTCCTCCTCTATTTCCTCTGCCTTTTCCACCTCCAATCCTAAGTTCACCATTTACATTTTGTACTTCTCCTTCTCCTTGCCCTTCCATTGTAGATTCTTCAAAGATAATGTAAGGTTTAGTAATGGGACTATCTAGCTCTTCTTCTCTTTCCTCTACTAATGGTATATCAGAATAAACTTCCTCTTCTTCACTAGGTACCTCTAGTTCTTGTCCTAAGAGTTGTTCTCTTGTTGAAGAGAAAAATATTACTCCTTATGTTGGGATGTAGGTTCATCAACTACATCTTCAGTAGAAGAAGTTGGTGAATGTCTAGGTTAGATTTCAAACCTATGCACCTCAGGGAGTCTATGTCTACCTACAAATGATGGAATGTGAGTGTCAGTGGATGGTGTGGCACTACGAAGTCTTGCGGGAGTCAGTGGTGTTGTTGGAATTGAACTTATTCCTCTACTTACAAATCTACCCCTAGAATCCCTTTCTCTATGCATAATTTATTGTTAGCGTGCTTTAATCATGTATCTACAAAGTTGAATTGATATGCAAACCAAGAATGGAATCCTATATACACTTCCCAGAAAATGACGCCAAAATGTTGGGTAATTTAATTGATCTTAAATTACTTTATTAATTGTCAACCAAGGTTAGTGTACTTATGAAGTGTATGTGCACCATATATGCTAGGAATTCTATACTTGGATGAAATTAATCGAAGTATGGATAAATGTTAGATAAGATTAAAGAGTTGCCATGCACATGTTCTTTCCATCAAAGCTACATCAAAACTAAATGACAAATTGTATTGAAAATTAATCTATAACTTGAAATCACAATTTATTCTAATTTCATAATTGAAATTCTATTTCTAATTGTCTAAAATAAATATTAGTGCTAATTGCAGAAAAGAGATCCTAATATTAATTGCAGAATTGAAATCTTAACACTACTTTGCAAAAGGAAATCTTAACTCTATTTGCATAAAATAAATTCTAACACTAATTTGCAAAAATAAATACTAATGTTATTTCCTTGCATAAGAAAAGTAAATCGAATGAAATTGTAGCTTCAAGTGATTACTGATGTGCTCTAATAAGCTGTGAAAACCATTTATTCATTATCCACAAAATTTAATTGAGTTATAAGACTAAAAGCATTATGGAAATAAATATTTTTGGTATTTTCTTTTAATGAGCGCTCTACTCACAAAACATCTTAGAAAAAAAATGAAATGTAACTATCCATGTTGACGGAGAAAAACAACTATGTGAAATTGTGATTCAAATGAAAACTATCTATGAGAAAGTTCAATATAAATGAAAACTATCTACTCTTACAATTCTCCAAGGGGCCCTCTCGTGAGTGTAAGTTCGTCATTGATCAATCGATTGCTCAACCACGCATTGAAAAACAGAGTATTATATTCATCCACATAAGTCTGTTGAACAAAGCTTGCAAATACTAAATAGTCAACAACTAACTGTCTTTTTGGTTTTGCCTTGCGGCTTTTATACATTTCTTTATTGAACTGATCTAAGAGTCTTGTGTTGATAAGAAATTTAACTAGTCTTCCATCTAAGAAGTAATATGAAATTGAAAGTTTATATCCTCATGATTTTCTACTAGAAGAGAAAATCATGAGGATTTTTTCTCGAACATATCTTCTCATGATTGAACAAATTATCTCCACTCTCGCTTGATTTTTCCATAATCTCCTTCTAAAACTTGCTTGACTATGGAAATGTAATAGCCAGAGTTGACTTCTGGTTTGACTTCTAGATATTTCAATCTATGTATCTTGTGAGATCATGACTATAGGTAGACATCGATGTGTGGAACAAATTTCATCTACATGTACCTTTCATTCCTTCTTCGGTGCATTGAAACCTGTCTAACCATGGAGATGGTTGTCGAATTCTAAACTACCTGTGGAATGAGCAATATTCTATAATTGTAGAGATGTTTTAATTATATTTCAAAAAGAAAAAATAGATTCTAAAACATGGATGATTAATACCTTTTATATGCTTGAGTAAGTCTATGATGACCTTAATTAGGTTGAAACTGAAACAAGATGGTCTCAAAAAGATAAAGGACAAGAAAAAGGGTAGTAAAAAAGAAACAATTTGAGACTTCAACAACAGTGTCAAATTATCTACATTTACAACTGAGTAAATGTGCATATACAGTGGTAAATTGAGTCGATAGGAATTATCACCCACTTTTTCCAGTATATTGAAGGGTCCATACCTCAAAGCCTTGATTTTCTCACTAGGCCTTTGTAACCTCTCCTTGTTCAATTATAGCCACACTTTGTCTCCCACTTTGAACGATTTCTCTATCCTATGTTGATCAATCCTTGCCTTATATTTCTCTGGTGACATTTGCAGTGTCTCTTGTACCTGTATATGGAACTTCCTAATCTTCTTTATAAATTTTCCATCCCTCGAGGTGTCTTATGTAATATCTTCCCTCACTCCTCCTTATTATTCATATGTAATGTCTAGAGGTGAAGGTGACAAATATCCAAAACAAGTTTCAAACGACAACTTTCCTATAGAATTTTGGACTACTCCGTTGTGAGAATTTTGTATATATACCATATTTTTGTCCAAGGTCTTTGGATGCTTTTGGCTGTATACCCTCAAAAGTTTCACCAAAGTCTTGTTGGCTACTTTTTTCTTCCCATCTGTTTATGGATGGAATGTTGTATATATTTTCAACTTCGTTTCCATCTTCTCCCATAGTGTAGTCCAAAATGCACTGAGGAATCTCGTGTCCTTGACTATAACAATGCTCCTTTGTGTTTGAAAGTGCACCCAGACCTATCCAAAGAACATGTTTGTTTCTTCTTGCCCATTGATGGTCTTTTTATAGGGCATTAAACACACATCTTGTTAAACCTATCAACAACCATGAACAGGTATTCATGTCCCTTCCTAGTTGTTGGTAAACCTCCCATAGAGTCCATGGAAATTCTTTTCCAAGGATGAGTGGGTATAAGAAGGGGTAATATAGGCCCTATTTCCTATTATTAATCATGTTAGTACAGCAAAGCATGCATCCTCTTATGAACCTAGCTACTTATTCTTGCATCTTAGGTCAATACACATACCTCTACAAGTTCACCATGATCTTCCCTACACCAAAGTACCCTACAACTTTGGGTGTGAGCCCCTCTAATCAGTTGTGATTGCTCACCTTTAGGAACACATAGCTTATCGACCCTATAGAATAACCCATCCTGGAGATGGTAGTCAATGTTGTTGTCACCATCATGAACATGACTTTGACTATGTAACTATTGAAACACCTCCTTGAATTCCTTGTCCTCTGAATATGCCTCTCTATATGCATCATGGGTGAATGGCTCCATGTGCATAAGAGTCCCCAAAGCTATGATATTTGATGTGGGTGGCCTTGAGAGCATGTTTTCCAACTTGATTGTGTTGCCTTTCTTGTACTTGATCACAAAATGACACTATTTTAGAAACCCCATCCACTTGTAATGATTGGTTTGTTGTATCTTACTCTAGGCCTGCAAGTACTATAGTGGCTAGTGATCTATGTGGATTATTGTCTCCTTTCGCATCAAATAGTGCTTCCACTTCTTCAAATCTTCCACCAGGGCATCAAGATCCTTATCGTAGGTAGGGTAGTTAATAATTTCCCCATGAATTACTTCAGAATGGTAGCATATCAACCTTCCTCCTTGCACCAATACTGCTCCCATAGCATAACCACTCACATATGTCTCTACTTCAAAGGCATGTTGCAAGTTTCATAATTCCAGAACTAGGGCTTGACTAATCTTCTTCTTTAACTCCTTGAAATCCCTTTGTTGACCCTTTCCCCATTGGAAACTCTTGTCACTTTCTATTATGGTGTGGAGCGGTGTTCCTGCCACTAAAAATGAGGCCACGAATTTCCTCAAGCACTGTGGTACCCCAACGAAACTATTGACCTAAAAAAAATTCATAACCAACCATTTCATGATGGCCACAATCTTGGAATGATTTGTCTTCAGCTCCTCCACCTATCACATACCCCAAATACACCAAAGAGTATTGCGCAAACTCATACTTCTTGATATTTGCTAACAATTGGTACTTCCTTAATGTCTCTAGCACATGCGTCTAATGTGAGATGTTCTACTCCAATCTAGAACTATATACCAGTACATCATCCAAATAGGCAATAACAAATGAATCTATGAAAGAGCGCCAAACATCATTCATCAATCTCATAAACATAGTAAGTGCATTATATAAGCCAAATGGCATGACTAACCACTCATACAAAACTTGCTTGTTTTTGAAGGCGTTCTTCCAGATATCTTCTTCTTTGACTTGAACCTGGCGATATCCAGATTCTAAGTCTAGCTTGGTGAAGTATTTTTCTTGTTGCAACTGATCCAACATATCATCTATCCTGGGAAGAGGGTACCTATTCTTGAGTGTGATTTTGTTTAATTCTCTGTAATCGTTACACATCTGCCAAGTCTTGTCCTTCTTTGGCATAGTGATGATGGGTGACCCAAATGGAAATGTACTCAGTCGAATGACACCCTATTCCAGTAGTTGTTCCAATTGTTTCTTCACCTCACTTGCTTTTATAACAGTTGCCTATACAACCCAATGTTTAAAAATGGGGAGTCTGACAATTGTTGGATCTCATCCTCCACTTCCCTCTTAGGTGGTAACCCTTTAGGCTCTCGAAACGCATCCTTTTCTATTTGTAGAAACCCTTCCAGCTGTTTTTTTGTTTCTTAGTATGCCCCTCTAGGGATGCCTTGCCTCTTACTAACTATTCTACAGAGTGATTTTCTCTTAAAAATAATAAAATATATTTCTTACTGGAATTGATCTATTTATCGGCTTGGTTGGCGCTTACGAGCAATATTTTCGACTTGCCCTTGTATGCATTTATGGTGAATGATTTTCCATCCTTGATGAGATAATATTGGTTGGCTATCTGAATGAATATTGCATCTTTCATGTACATTTAGGGAGTCCCAAACATGACTCCACATACATCAAAGGGAACCACATCTAGTTCTACTTCATTAATAAAATCAACACTGATGGAAAATCTAGTTTTCCATTGTTTCATTAACTTTAGCTCTACATCCTTATTTACTCATCATAGTGGATATGGGCTTGGATGATCACGATCTTCCAATCCCAATTTCTTATCCAATTATGCCGCAATGAGATTTTCCTTTGATCCTAAGTCAAACAGAGCATCAATATCACTCTTCTTGACTTGTATCTTTATATGGAAGAGTTTAGTCATTTCGTTCTCTTCCTTTTTTTGAAAGCTACTCAGATTAGCCTCCTTCTACATTGATGTAGAAATGATCTTCTCATGCACATCTGAGTTTCTTTCAACTTGGTTGCTCGAATTAGTGGCCATGAGATTATTCTTCTTAATATTCTTTTTTTTTCTTCTTTGGCTTAAGCTCTGGATGCAACTTCCAATACTTATCCTCTTTATGGTCATCAATGTTGCAGTGGTTGTTGTAACACCCTCCTCCCACATTTACCCAAGTTAATTGGTCCGTTGGGGTAAACATGTGACGAGAGGCTATTATGATCTGATTCAACTCCCCATGTATAGTTAAGGAAGTGGAACCGACAAACATAACCAACCTAACCTTTTACACATGCTACAAAACCTCCAGGAGCCAACCAACCTTTCTAGGTGACCAACCCCTGAGGCAACTTAACATCTTACTTTCCTAGACCCTCAATTTCTCCCATGACATGGGAATGCATGCGACTGGGACCCTCTAGTCGCGCTCACAGCAAGGGCATGCAAGAAACTGGGGACTTTTTCAATTAGTTTTGAGCCAACGACCATGGATTTTGTGTCACTTTTTTAGGGCCAAGACTCAGGCCACTACCCATAACTCCATGAAACTTCCAGAAATGAAACATAACATCAAAAAAATGATACAAATTCAAATACTTGACCAGACCCCTACTAGCCATGACAAGCATTTTGTCAAACATGTCACAAATATGCATTCTACAGGTCATAAAAACATATATGAGCATAGGGCTCTCATACTTATCTAAGAGTCACTAAGAAGCATTGATGCCTTGTCACAATAGCTGCATTATTATCTATTAGGCCATATATTCATTGTTCATTCATTTATCAATCAAAACATGATGAGATCCATACATCATCATCGTCATAAAACATACTCATAACCACCACAAAAAACAATAGAAATAATAAGGATATAGCAGCCATAGAATCCACATATAAACTAGTACATTTACACATGAAATACCTAGGAGAAGGAACTCTTATTAATGAATGAAAAATCCAACCATGTTTGGGACTTCCACTAACCACCTGAACATAGATTGGTTGAACCAAATCTTTCTTTCAACCAATCACCCCAGTGCCATATTCCAAGCATGAATGTGGGACTCATAACCAAAAAATCAACCAAGGCTTCCTGAGGCTAAACTACCTCACCCTCATCAATATAACCAGGCTTTACCGCAATCCTCACCAGATCACAAGGCCTTAAACAAGTATGGACGCCACCAGATTTTTCCATCTACACTGTGAGGAATTTTACTGTCTCCTAGTCTCTAGGCTTTACCGCAATCCATATTCTAATTCAGGGATCACTAGGCCACAATCGAGACTCCACCCTGCAGGATTTACCATATATCTTGTCATTTCCTGGTCAAGGATTCCTATGCATGATCAAGGGTACCCACTTTTATTCCTTACCGTATAGTCTGTCATTCATTGGTCGAGGATTCCTAGGCCCACCGAGGCAACACAAAATATGGCTTTATCGCAACCCACAGTTTGGTTCAGGGGTTTCCAAGCCAAGGATTTACCGCAATCCATAACCCGGTTCATGGATCAGTAGGCCATGTGTTCTTTATTTTAGAGATCCACCTCACTCAAATTCAAATCCATCCAGCAATCCAGCTCAACCAAAACATGAGAACCCTATTCAACCATGGCTATCTTGAAATGGAAAGGTTAGGCTGAAAAACATTGTCACACCTAGAAAAACCCATGCTCGTGACAACAAGAGAACCAAGAACATACATGCATAATCATGCATGCTAAATCTAGCAATGAAATCATACATGCAAATCGATACCTGCAAATAATCCTATTGTAGTTGCTTGAACCTGCTCTTCCTTGCTTGGTCTTTACTTCCTTTGCCTTCTTTTCTCTTCTTGATCCAATGTTGAAGTGCTCCAAGAAAACTCCAACTTTCCAAGAGTGTGAGAGAGAGAGCTCCAAAACTGAACTGAAAAAATCTACCAACTGGTCCTTAGAATCCTTCTTATTAATGAGGCCTTTATTTCTCCATTTTCCATTATTTTCCCTCATTTTCCTCCTCACATGCAACCTGTGACTCTTCACCTTCCTTTTCTCCTAATTTCCATTATTTTCATAAATAAAATGCCAATTAATGCTTCATGTCATTCCAAAGCCTTTAGCATTACCTTTGCCAATTTCCTTTAGCCATAATAACCAAATGAACACTCGCTAGGATGTTTTCCCATCATTCAACTTGGAGTATGTGTCCCATGACCTTGGTATTATATATTTTACATGGATTTTTAACCAAGTTTGTTACAAAACTCTCCCCCTTGGGGGGACACAGTCCTCGGTGTTCAATGACACCCATAAACCAACAAACTACTGAAAATAAAACATGCTGCCTATCGATTTTTATAACGTAGCTCGACATGGTATTTACAATGAAATCCTACTAAAAACATGACAATGATATCGTTTGCTAGAGCTTTATAGCACAACCCATTATAGTATTTACAATAACAACTACATACATACTCATGCATGTTTGCTTCAACCAGCAAATAATCATATTGTCTATAAATCTTTATAAATCCATCTCGATATAGTATTTATAATAATATATACATATACGCATATGCACATTTGCTCAGCTAGCAAATAAAAGGATACGATGCCTACATCTACAACAAGGGAATCCATATGCTCACACCTCTACCCTCAAAGTAGTACCAGGATTCACCTCCTTCCCCGGAAGTCAAGAATCCACTTCCAAAGTCAAAATTGCATCCAATGTTTAGTGCTACAATCCTCACGCCATTTGTCCTCTCAATAAATAGTTATCGGCCCATTGTTTCAGGGCACAGTCCCAATGTTCATCTGATTCCATCTAGCAATGCTAATAGCCAAGACAAATCCATCCCTGACCTTCCCTTCTCTACTACATAGTCCCTCGGGCAATCCGATCACCCCCTTTCGTGTAGTCACACACCTTCCAAGTTATGCGGGCATCCCCTTCTCTGCTACATAGTCCCTCGGGCGACCACTCCCTTGGCAAGGTTTCCTCACATTAGAAGGTCCAAAAACCAAGGCATATCCTTTCTTCAAAATAAATTGAAATAACTTCAAATCATACCTCATTGGTAGATCGTTAATAAGGTACACTTGCAACTCTATTTACTTCTTGTCACAGCAACTCAAACTAATTGTTTGATCAAATCATCGTTTTTATAGGCCATTTTGTCACATCCAATCAATAGGCCTCCTAATGGGATCAATCGACACCATATTCCCACTTTTAATCATCATTACACAAAGCCCTAAACATGTACCTTTCATTTCCCAAAGTTTTTTCCTTAAACTGCATCATTTGAGCTAGTTTTAGGACCAACGCTCCATGTCCTCCTATTGGATAGTGTTGACAACTAGGTTGCTCCACTGTGGCTTGTGTTGATCACCTACAGGTTCCTCCCCTTTGCACATGCATTTGTTCTAGAAATTTGAGGAAAAGGGAGAAATTTTGGAAGCCTCCTATTCTAGAAGCTTCCAGAATTTGTTACAACCATTTACCTCAGATAAAACATCCAGATCCTATCCTACCCTACTTTGAAGTTTCCATCCCTTATCCTTTGATCCCATCCTCCCATCAAAGTTGGATTAAAAACATTAGATTGGTAATTGGATAAGAACTCCCAACTTGCCCCACTCCTCTATATATTTACAACTTTCCATATGCAAGGGGTTGGCTTTTAGAGAGTTATTTTACCCTTCTGTTGTTGTGGTGAGAGGTTTCATTTCATACATTTAGGGTGATTGGAGGTGCACATTGTGACAAGGAAAGGACAAGTCAGCCTTGGAGGAGCTCTTCTACAAGATCAACACCTATTTATGGTTGTAAACTCCTTCCATTTATATTAATGCAAATAATTCTTTGTTTTCCTATATGTGATGTTGTTATTTCATATATTTCAATACCATATTGATCTATTGAATAGAGTATGTGGCTTATACTGCATATATCTCGTAGTTTCTTGGCTTGTGTCATCTGACTGTGCAGGTTGTAATTTTGGCAACCAGAGTTGGAATTGGAGCATTTAAGCTAAATAAGGAGCGAAGCCCGTGATGGATTCCATGTAGGCTTCATACTGTCATCTATTTACTTTAAGGAAAGCATTGTATTCCTTGTCTCTATTGTTCTAGGTTAGCTACCAAACCTAAGGGAGATACTTTTGTTTGCAATTGTAAATCTCGTATAATGAATTAGCGACTCCACTGGGGATTGATGTATTCCCTTGGTGGTTCCTTTGTCCCTTGTGTTTGATTACCTCCTTGATAGACCTTTGTTGCTTTACCCAACCAAGAACAGACCCAGGAAGACATTTCATTGAGTCCCTTTTGCAATTTTTGTGTCAAAGTCCTCTATTCCTGGACTAATGCACCCCTGGTGCCTTTAACAGAGCATTGCAGCTTATTTGGACCCACTTTGTACCTGCGTTGTAAAGCGCTAGTGCCTCTTCTGCACCAGCGTTGGCACTTGTTTTTGTAAAAAAATTGCCCTTGTTTCTAAGTCTCTCATTGATCAGCCTACTTTCAGCTTACCTTCCCTGAGTCTTGAGTGTCTTATGGTCTCTCTAAAGCCTCCATTTGGTTTGAAATTGTGTTTGATTTCCTTTGGTAAGAATTGTTTCTGATTTTTCTTTGTTCTTATCATTTGGTCACTTGGATGAATTGTTGTTTCGGTCCTTGTTCTGGAAAGTGCACTTGAATCAGTGATTAAACATTTGCATCTTAGTTTTCTTCATTTCGAATATTAAGTGTGTTGAAAAGAAAAAAAATTCATTGGCATTTAGGGTATTGTATGTGCATTGATATAAGAATAGTTGCATTAGGGAAATTGCATCTTGCATCTTGTTTGTTACATGTCGTGTGCTGCATATTGATTGTTTCTTCCCTTCCTTAGCTAGATTTTCATTGAAAGAGAAAGATTTCCATTTTCCCGTTCTAGATTTGCATTTTAGGATATTCATGTGACATTCATTGTGAGCCAGGAACTAAAAATTAATCAAAGATAAATAGTAAAATTTATTGAATCAACCTAAGGAGCATTTGTAACATAAACACAAACATTTAGAGGTCTAGGCTAGAGACATGTTCTAGCATCATTAAATGTAGGAGTTGTCATTGTTTGCTAGTATTGCATCCTGAGGGTGAAATCTCGTTCCACATATGTGAGTGTATACAATCATTTTCCACGTACCTTTGGGTATATTGGACGACGCTCCACACACGTAAAGTATATGGGAACACTCTCATTGAACGATTATGCATTAGACAACACTATTATGGACTGCATTCCCATGAACCGTCAAGTATATTTTGGGAGTCCCCTATAGATTTCTATCCAGCCATAGGTAACTGAGTCTTCCACCTTGTATATTGTGATACACTGAACACATCATTCGGGGAGATTGGTTGTCATACATTAAGTCCTTAGATCACCAAGGTGTATACTGCAATTCATGGTTGCTTGGTAATCCTTTATGCCTAGACTACCCTCTTTTTTATTTTTTTGTGTTAATAAAATTTATTATCCAATGTGGAAGAAAAAAACCCCCACCCCGTTGTTTGTGTAGAATGAAAAATAAGCCTCCTCTTCCACCGGAGGATACTCCTAGCAGTCATCAAAAGCATAATAAGACGCAAACTACCGAATCAGAACTTTGGGAACTACTTTTGGCCCTCTTCATGATATTGATCCGCTAGAGTCATCTATCCCTATGAGTTATGAGCCCGAGATTACATCTACTCTTGACAGTGACATTGACATAATCGACACAGAAGTCCCTGAAACTTTATTTCCTGAGGTCTTTGAACCTGACCTTCCTGAGTCATACTCTTTATTTCCTCAGATTGTTGAACCTGAGCAGCCTCATCCATCTTCACCTATTGCTTGGGGACCTTCCTCCTCTCTTCCTTTGTCTTAGACAGAACCTATATATCTTGGACCCGACGGTGAACCTCTTCCACACGGGCTTGCGAGTATTGAAGAGATCCCATAGGAAGAGCATCTTCCTTCTAATCATGTTCATTGGGAAGGACTTCATTTTTATTAGATTCATCCTTTTCCTTCTCTTCAAAGTCTGACACAAACTCCTTTACCTAATTCTTTGGACTTACCAGAAAATCTCTTACTGAAATCTTCATTGGGATTGTTAACCATGACTGGAACTTATCCGACCTCTTATCCTATGTCTGCCACTATGGTTGAGCCATTGAATGTTGCTTCTGTTGGAAATACTTAGAGTGGGGTGAATAAATATTTCTTTTCGATTGTTCTTTTTACCAAATAGATTCTTCACAAATATAATCAGAAATAAGTGAATAATAATAGCTTTATTAAGAACAAGGGAGGACTCCAATCCTCTTTTCAAATAATTAAGTACAATAATAATTTGAGGGCACCAACCCTTTAATTATCTAGGCACCAACTTGGAATTTAGTGAGGTTCCAACCTCTAGGGTTGACCCTATCCTTCTCAAGGCTTTGACCTTGTGTTTAGAGGCACCAACCCCTAGGACACCAATCCTTTTATCTTCTTTTAATAGAGAATGTGAGTAGTATTTACTTGGATGTCCTTGACATGATTCTTCACTGTACAATCAGTTCCTAAATCACTTATGTTGACTTCATTGTTCAATTACTTTGTTGTACTGTGTTGACTTCAATTCCAAGATCACTTTGCTTCACTATGTTGTTTGTGTTATTAGGCTTCACTTTATCAATCTCACTATCCAAGAGAGAGTTCTTCATTATCAAAAGGAGGGTTCTACAACACCATTGTGCCACTTTTCAAATGACACTATAGTCTAGTCCTTTAAAGTCCAAGGAGATCTACTGTCACTTAATCCGAATACCAAGAGACAGCCTTATCGCTAATTATTATGAAATCAAAATGTTGCATTTGAAGCCCAAGCCACAATCCTAGATCCAAGGTCTAGATTCACTATTTAATGATCTGAATCACAGTTCATTGTCTCAACCAAAGATCTGAGTTTTGTTGATAAGGTATAACCACCAGTCTAAGTAACAGAGAGAGCTACCCAATCTGAAGTTATAGATATAGTCCGAGAGTATAGGAGCCACATTCCAAGTATGTAGAGCCACAGTCCAAAATTGTAGAGGTAGACCTAAGGTATAGAGCTACAAACCCGAGATATAGAGCTATAGACCCGAGGTACAGACCTTGCCTTGTCACTTTAATCTTGTAATGAGGGTCGAGAGACAGTCCACCAATCTGAGCTAGACACCAATCCAAGAGATAGTCCACCAATCTGAGAGATAGTCCACCAATCTGAGCTAGACACTGAGATATATCACTTTCTGTTTTTATATTCTTCTTCCTAAAATTTCATGAGATGTGAACCTGTAGCTCGTTGTCCTCCAAGTTGTGATTGAACTAATGATCTGAGAATGAGAGTCAAGTTCCTTTTTATAGGCTTTTTCAAGGTGGAAACGAAGAGACATGTCTCTTCGAGCAGGCTGACATGAGTAGGCTACGTATAGGTCGACTCACAATAAAAATATAATTTTTATATCTTAAAAATTCATTTTCTCATCAACCATTTGGAGTTTTGGGGTGAGTAAAGGCTCATTGGAAAGAGGAAGAAATCCTCTTTCAAATGGTATGGAAATTATTATGAAGAGATGCCTCTCCGCACTTGAATTATTTAGTGCAGAAGATGACTAGGATAGTATGTCTTCTCTTGGAACAGTATGGATTCGTCATAGGGGTCATGTCATCATGAAACTAGTACAATGATGGTGTAGTAATCAATAGGATAGATCAACAGGTATGTATTTCGTCAATGACAATTATTGACTAATAATCTCCCCCTTTGTCATCGATGGAAATATTCCACCATCCTTTCCCCCCTTCGATGTCAATGGAAAATGGGGTGCCCAAGTACTCCCCCTATCAAATTGTTTCCTTTGTCATGTTGCTCCCCCTTTCATGTTGCTCCTACTTTTGTGAAAGTGATTACTTAAAGTGATGTAAGAGCAATAACCCCCATCTTTTGGCAAAGATGTTCAAATGCTTCTCGTGGAAGGGGTTTTGTGAAGATATCTACAATTTGCTCCTTTGTATTGATGTATTCCAACTTGATGTTTTGTTTAACAACCTGTTCATGAATAAAGTGATATTTGATTGGAATATGTTTGGTCTTTGAGTGCATCGCTGGATTCTTTGAGAGACTGATGGCACTAGAGTTGTCACAATAGATGGTGATTGGTTGTTCATTTTCTATGTTGACATCCTTCAAATTTTCCTTCATCCATACTATTTGTGTACAACAATCTACAGTAGCTATATATTCGGCTTCAGCTGTGGAAAGAGATATAGATTAATGCTTTTTGTTGATCCAAGATACTAGACAATCTCCCATGAAGAATGCATTTCCACTAGTACTTTTTCAATCATCCACGCTTCCAGCCCAATCAGCATCGGAATAAGTTGTCACAGTAAGAATTGATCTTTTAGGATACCAAAGACCAAAATCAGAAGTACCTTCCAAGTATTTGAGAATTCTCTTCACAATTGCTAGATGGGATTGTTCAGGAACTGACTGAAATCTTGCAACCATTCCCACTGCTTGCATAATATCTAGCCTTTGTAGTAGTTAAGTATAGGAGAGCTCCAATTATTGACCTATAAAGAGTTGCATCTACAAAGGGAGAGTCATCATCTTTGCTCAATTTGCAACCGGTGGTCATTGGTGAGCTCATGGGTGCACATTCTTCCATCCCATATCTTTTAAGCATGTCTTTAAGATATTTTGCTTGAGATATAAACATGCCTACTATGGTTTGAGATACTTGTAGTCCAAGGAAGTAAGATAACTTACCAATCATCATCATTTCGAACCTTTTTGAGATATTTTGAGCAAATTCATGTCTCATCTCATCATCATTGCTAGCAAAAATTAGATTAACAATGTATACAAGAGTGACCAGTAATTTATCCTTATCCACGTTCATGTAGAGATTACTTCCTACCACCCCCTTTTGAAAGCTTGTTATTGTAGATAGTGATCCAATTTTGTGTACCAAGCTCTAGGATCTTGTTTCAATCCATACAATGCCTTTTTCAATTTGCATACAAATTCTTTTCCTTGAGCTAGGTCAAACCCTTATGGTTGCTCCATGTAGACTTCTTCCTTGAGTTCTCCATTCAGAAATGTTGATTTTACATCCATCTGATAGACTTTGAACCTTTTGAGCAAGAAAATGCCAAAAACATCCTTATCGCTTCCAATAGGGCTACCAATGTAAAGGTTTCTTCAAAGTCAATTCCTTCAATTTGTGAGTATCCCTTGCAAATGAGTCTTGCTTTATTTCTGATTATTTGTCCATCCTCATTCATTTTGTTTTTGAACACCCATTTAGTTCCAATTATATTTTTTTATTTTTCGGACGAGATACCAACTCCCATGTTTCATTCTTCTTGATTTGAGACATTTCTTCTTCCATGGCTTTTACCTAATGAGGATCCTTGCTTGAGTTAAATTTTTTGGTTCTATCATAGATAAGAGAGAAACATCGTCTTTCCTTGGTGTATTTGTCATCCTTCTTCGAGTTTGTATTCCCTCATCTACATTGCCAATAACTTGTTCTTTCGAATGATGTTTTTGGAGGAATTTCACTTCTGAAGGAGTTTGAGATGTTCCTTTTTATTTTCTTGATATTTTTCCTCTTTTGCTAGCTCTTCTTCGAATTCTTCAAGGATGGGATCTTCTTCATGGACTTCAATTTATTTTTCTGGAAGGGCATTATCAATTTTTACATCAATGCTTTCTACTACCTTTTGTAGTCAATTATTGTAGCATTTGTAAGCTTTGTGTAATATCCCTCCCTTTAATAATAAA
>APFE030452317.1:1569-51093 GCA_000404065.3 Pinus taeda | reverse complement strand
AGAAACCCCTTATTGATAATATGCCATGCACTCCTCTATCTAAGATGTCCTAGGCACTGGTCTACAATCAACACAAAGGTTGTCTCTAAGAAGATTTGTATATCACCTGAAGCACTTGTGCTACAAGTGTTATAAAAAGTGACGACACAAAGTGTAAGTATTTTTATTTACAAAAGTTTGTTACAATTTATTACATTTCCTTTCCTGTATTTTTTTGTCCATGCTTTGATTTTAAGGGTGTAAAGGGTGACGATTCAATTGCTTCAAAACTAGCAGTAGTTGCTGTGAAACTAGTACCACTATTGCAAAAATAGTAGTTGCTATGAAACAACAACCTTACATATTTTCCTACCTCTAATAAGGATAGTTACTTCGAGCTAGGTGTTGGACTATGATTTCCATACATAAGGTACCACATGACTAAACCAAGATAAAGAAGTTAAGGCTTTGATTGGACTTGGGTTCTGCATTTCCTATAGGTTTCCTTTCTTTGCATATAGGATTGGTAGGAACTCTTATGCTTGCATATACATCATGGAGAGCCTCGTGAGTGAAGTATACCTTGGGTTGATAAATTAAATGATCAAATGAATGCACAATATTACTCAAATAAGAAAGCAAGTATTCACGTCATACACACACACATATCTTATGTATGTAAAGAAAATTGTTTGAATGATATCTATATTCAAATGAATGCGCAATATTACTCAAATAAGAAAAAAGTATTCACGTCATACATGCACACACACACACACACACATATCTTATGCCTTTTAAGATTTTTGTATTCCATCCTCTCGTTGAGACATATTAATGATATATTCTTTGGAATCCCTAGGTCTACAATAAAGCTAATATTTCTTTAAAGAGATTTTATTGATGTCACCCCAATATGATATAGTATGTTCAAGTAAACCCATAAGACATTTTAAAACTTCCCCTTTTAAAGTGATCATAGACAAATATAGTTTGTAAGTGTCATCTGTATATCCATAAGTGCAACACAAGATATCAGATTTGAATAGAAAAACATCAGGGTGTTCAGTTGATATCCCATAAAAATTTGGAAGGATAAATGGTGGTATATTCTTCATTTTTACCTCTACACCAAAATTTGTAGGTGTATCGAAATAGGAAATCCATAAGTGACTTAAACTTCTACATCTACACTACTATTTGGGCATTGAAGTGACTCAAAATTCAAAGCACATAGTCATCCCCCAAAAGAAGTACATTGGAGGATTGTTGAACAAGTTTGGCATGACTAAGTTTAAACCCCTCTCTCCTTCAATGGAATAGAATTTGAAGCTTACATAGAAAAAATGGAATGAATTTGATGATGCAACCAAGTACAAATAGCTTGTGGGAATTTTTATCTACCTTCCCAACACCATATCAAGTATTTAATTTATTGTTGGGATTCCTTCAAGGTTTATTTAAAAACCTTGTGAAGGACATTGGTTTCCTAAAAAATGAATTATAAAATAATTGAAGGGAACTCAAGACTTTGTACTCCAAGTATTCTAACATGGACAACCTGATTGGATATTTTGATTCAAACATTGATGGGGATAAAGAAAATGAAATGTCAACTTTAGACTATCTCATTAGTATTTAAATCAATAGTTGTTTCCTAGAGTTCACGCAAACAATCAATTCCAATAGATTCCAAAATAGAGTTAGAATATGTAGATGTTTCAGAAGAAACAAAGGGGTTTGTGTGGCTCTAGAAAATACTTGAAGGTTTGCAAGAGAAACAAGTGAACTATATTCCTTTTCTAGTTGAAAATACTTTTTGCAATCAAATCGATCAAGAATCCCAGATTCCATTATCAAACCAAGCACATCAACAAAAAGTTCCATCTAAGTCAATGTCATGTGGAGGCTAAGACTCTTCATTTGAGATATTGTTCCACAAGTGAGGAAATTTTAGACATCTTCACCAAAGCACTTGGAAGATAAAAGTTTCAAAATTTGAAAAAAGTGTTGCGACTTACAAACACCTCTTCAGATTATAGGGGGGACTATTATTTAAACAATCCTTATTATTATGGTATTTTGTAAATATTTATGTAATAATTAAGTTAGGAGAAATACGAAGAGTCATTGAACATTGGAAAAAGAAATTAAAGGTCACATAAAACATGTATTTATGTATGGCTCATGTTAATGAAAAATCTATCCATAGAGTTATTCCTCAACCTAACATTACTAATGAGTTAGGATTTGAAGACTAAAGTCCCTCTATAGCAATAGGGGAATGCTTTTCATACCCAGCCAAAATAATTGGCTTTGTTCACATGAATATTTTGAAGATATTTTCTATTATGAGGAATAAAAGAGTCATTATCATGATTAATCTAGGAAGTATCCTTAATCTATTAGACAAAAATAACTAAACTACTAGGTATTTGAATGGATTTTTTTTTATTTCTACCCATCAATATTATTGACCATAAACAAGCTTGATGTGAAGGGGTGGTATTTAAAATTTAGTTGTAGATTGGGTATTGTATCCTCTGAGATAAATCATATATGAGAGTCATACATGAGATTTAGCTTGTCCTCATAATTTAGTGCTTATACTCCTTTTGGGACTTATTCAAGCAACCATCAAGAAGAATTATTATCCTTTAACCATAACAATCTTCAATATACAATTAAGGCCCTTAGAACCAAATCTACAAAATTGTTGGATTCCAAGTATACAATCGAGCTCTTTGAAAAAATACCCACAAGGCCGAGGCCAATTTTTATTTCTTTGGAAACAATACGAAATATGAGAACTATCCCAACATTGACATTATTAAGAGACTACAAAAATACATTGTTATTTTTAAAGATATGTCCAAAGAAATCCCTCTCGAAAAGTGCGTGGAACATGTCATTGATCTTGATCATTCCAAGGCAACCATAATTTTCCACTTATATCAATATGAGCATTTCAAAAGATTAAACTAAAATGGATTCATGAAGACTCTAAGCCCCAAACTCATAATGTACAACCTAATAAATAAGCATGATTAATATTTGACAATATAGGCAAAACCAAACAATGTTCCACCAATTTATTTTAATTCCAACAACAATAGGGTGATCTAGAAAACCCAGAAAATTTATATTAAGCTCTAAACATATTCCATAATGCAACAACTAAGGATGAAAATATATTTTTCCTTACATATAATGTGGTTAGACACCATTTAACAATTACTTCCTAATGAATTTTAGCATTTATTGGATGTTTATGATACTTCTTCTCCTTGTTCAATACTCCTACAGTGTGACAACCAAGTCTACATTTCACCATGATCCTTGTATAATGATACAAGTTCATAGTCATCAATTTGCTTACAAGAAGTGGACATGAGGGTGGATATATAGCATGGCAAGTAGGAAATCAAGGAAGATTAAGAATCAAAATATCCAGATGAATTGAAACTAATACCACAATACAAGTACAATTTATCAGGTTAATTGAGAAAACCTCTCACAACTTGACTACTAATCAACCAATGACATCTCTGGCGGTCATTACAACCTTTAGAATAGGTAAGATTATACTAGGAATATCTAACTACACGTTTCCTGGAAAATAAGGGTAGATATTATTTAAAAAATCTTTCCTAATAAGTGAAATTAGCCAACTTTCAAAGGGATGATTTACTAAAGGCTTAGTAACAATTCCTATTAACAAGTTGCTTGTGTAGTGTTTTCTTTTAGTTGGATATTTTCCCTCTTAGAGGGTTTTAACCATGTAAAAATATTCGCATTGTGATGTTTTATCTAGTTGTGTGAGTGGTTATTGAAGGTGTTCATACTATATGGAATACCCTATTTACCCAAACATAGTATTAGAGCCTTTTTGAAGAATTGCTTTTGTCGATGATCAACATCTTGAAGCTTGTTTTGTCGCATTTATGAGAATTGTTATTTTTGTGTTGTTTTGGCCTAAATAGTGTGTTCCATTGCATTCAAAATGTTACTTTTAGCTAATAATTTCTTTCATTTCATTTGAAAAGGTGTATGTTTTCCAAATATAAAACATTTTTCATCAGATTCAGAGGTATACTCCCCTTAGCAATACCACTGCTCCTAAAACCAACTTGTAAGTGTATTTTTCAAACAATGTTTTTACACATGCATATCTCATCTTGTTTAAAAAAGTCATTTTTTGGTCAATCCTAGGATGTGAAGAACACCAGGGAGTTTTCTAATCCATCCATCCATGAGATTCAACTTGATTTCTCCTCTTCCTATGATTTTGGCTACTAAATAATCTCCTAAGAAAACATCACCAACATCTTATCTTCATACTCACACAACCACTGCTTGTGAGGAGTCATATGAGAGGATGTGATTGATTCAATCATCCATGCCTCATGATCTACATGTGTACTTAAATAAGTTAAGTAAAAATCCCCTCCTTCATATGTGGAGCTTTTTGCTTATATAGAAGGAACATCTCAATATCCCTTCCCTTTCTTAGCAATTTTGGATCTACAATATTTATTATAATTCCCTTGTTTTCCACATCTCCAACATACATTTACAAATTTTCTTGGACCTTTAGGTCTTCCTTGAGATTTATACTCCCCACTCAAGGAATTATTTTTATTTCTATTATGCGAGTGTCTTCTTACAGGCAAGGCAACTCTGTTATGGATTTCCATGTTTTTCCATCTCATCTATTATGATAACAAGGACGAGACAATTTCATTGAAGCTTAAATTATTTTCATTAATACCAATCACAACAACCAAATTATCCCACAAGTTTGGTAGAGAACATAAAAAACTAATGCACTTGTCCTCATTTGAAATTTTAATATCAACAAATAATAGCTAACTTACCATAGTATTGAAGGCATTAAGGTGCTCCTTCATTAAGTATCCATCCTTCATCCTCAAGTTATATAGATCTTTCCAGAGGAAAAATTTGTTCATGAGGGACTTAAATTGATAGAAATCCCCTAACTTGTTCCACAAATCCTTTGATGTAGTTTTCCCTGAAACATTCATTAACATTGAATTTGAGTGACATAATCATATTGTTCTTTTTCCATTTCAATCAAACTTGGTCCAATCTTCTATTGACATCCTTGTTGGTGCAAAACCTAGGTCCACAGTAATCCCCTGTTCTCTGTCCACTAAAAAATCTTCCATTTTGAGCTTCCATGGCTCAAAAATCTACCATTTATTTTTTTAATCTTTATATTTGAATTCCTTGCCATTCCTTTCCACCATACAAATCATTTTCATTTATCTCCCACTTTAAATGAGTCTATCGTAGAACCAAGCCAAACCTCTTAGCCACAAAGGCATCCCCTTGAAGCCAAAATAACTTTGATACCAAATGTAGGTTTTCACCGAGTACAATTAATTACTAAAAACATTAATAAAAGAGAAAAGATGCAACAACTAACACACACATTAACACAAATATTTTATCTTGGAAATCCAAATCGAGAAAACAAGAAATATTTTTCAATATATATTCTTTTGTATAATATTACAATACAATATATATCCCATGACATCCATGAACCTCCAATCCATTTTCCATGTTTTAGAATATGACCGTAGTTCCTTAACCAAAATTACAAAACCATGGAAAAAACCACTATGTTCCACAAAAATTCTTTTAGAAAAAACCATGTATAAAAAACTTGCAAAAAGAAACAATAAAAGGCACCAATTTTTTATTTTAATTTATTTCAAGGGTGCTATGCCTAAACCCCTAAGCGGGGAGGGCTTCACCTTCCCTGCAACCCCTGTGTTGTTCTTAGTGCAATGTACAACACTTGGAGATAGTCATGCAAAGAATATAACACATACCCAACACCAAATGTACAATGTTGACCTAAATATGAGAATACTATAGTTGATGTGTATCATTCCTTGATGAAGAATGACACATGGGACTTAGTTCATTGACCATATGGAAATAACATAGTGAAGCGTTAATGGATCTACAATATCAAATACATAATTGAAGGTTCTCTTGAAAGATATAAGGCTTAGTTTGTAGCAAAGGTATTTTCTAAACAAGAAGGCATTGACTACAGTAAAACATTTTCCTTGGCTATTGCAATAATTAACTAGGTTCAACTAACAAGCTTTCACCCACTACTCACTTTGGATGACATTTACATCATATGGATGTCATAGTGTCTTTTCGATGGTGATATCACTAAATATATTTATATGGAGCAGCTCGAAATTTTGAAAAGAATGAAAACCATGTGAATCAACTAAATAAATCCTTCTATGGTTTGAAAAAAGCCCTTGGGGCATGGTATAAGAAGATTGATTATTTTTTCCTTAGTCTAGGCTTCAAACATTGTGAATCAAATCACAATATCTATGTCTTACAGGTAAATAGTGAAACACTAATTGTTACATTGTTACATGTGGGTGCTTAGTCATTATTAGAAGCAATGTTGATTTAATTTTGGATTTGAAGAAAAAACAATGTGATGAGTACATTTGAGATGACAAATTTTGGCGTGTTGCATTTCTTTTTGGGCATTTATGTCTTACAAATGAATGAATGTAACAGTCCCCAGAATCACCTTTGGGCATATTTCACTGAAAATACACCACCATATAAGTTGAATCAGATCTAATACCATAATGTAACACACCCCAGACTCACTTCTGAGCATACGTCACTGAAATCCACCACTGTAAAAATGGAACCATAAAAAATGAGATTCCTTAAAATATGGATAATATACTTTCTAATACCATGAAGAACTACACCCTCCAAGGTGCCTTCATCAACCAAATTTCCAATAATTTCTCTACCACATAGCCTAGTCACCCTAACAAGCCTAATTCTCATCAATTAGGTACCCCCAATACCATTTCTTTGGCATATCCTGAATGCCTAACACATACTGCATGACATGATAGAATATAATACGACCAAAATATTAATATAGATATGCACAAACACATAAAATGCATGGTAACATATATAAATCAAAGTAACACAACGCTAAATACATATACACATAAAATTAACACTTATCCTTTTATAAATCACCAACTAGTAGAAAAGCTCAGAAATTTCACCCATTCGTAGACCTCACTACTCCAAATCTCTCAAAAATGGGTCACCCCTTAGATAGGCTTATGACTCCACCATGGAAAATGCTCACCTAGAACCAACAATGATCATACAATCCACACCAAACTAGGTTTAGGGCATGGTATCAAACTCCAATAGCACTCAAACATACAATATCTCATCCCCCATCAACCTACACAACCCAAGATAGTGTGACCCCTTCTCTACCTCTACAATCCCCTAGGTTGTGCCGCTAACCTTCCAAGGCTCCATCACATGTTAGCTAGAAAGTCACAACTCCATGTGGCTCTAAAAGTTCCAACTACCCTTAGGAGTAGTTAGGTACCCTAGTTCTCCCTCTAGGGATCAAGCCTTCACAGGATCCTCATGACAAGTGTCACTCAAGTCCTCTCATCGATGGTTGTGTTTTAATATTTTTGGATTGTACCCCTCGGCTTAAGCCCCCTTCACTTTTCCCTTAGCCCTACATTCCCACTTGTGGAGTCCTAGCCCCTCATCTCTCTCTTTTTCTAACTTGTTCTACAACAATAATGTATTTTATTAATATTTGTGTGATTACATATTACATTCATAGGCTTGCCGACCTTTATTCACACAAACTATCTATCCTAAGTCACACAGTCATTCTAACCTCAAAACATATTTACATAAGCATGCATGCCCCAAAACTCTTATGTACATGGGCATGTAGGCCTAACACATCCTAGCTCACAAACCTAATAAAAATATGTACAATACATATAGGGATCAACCTAGGGGTGTTACAATTATGGTATCATTGCATCTCAATCCAAATATGTACTAAATCTTTTATATCGTTAATAATGGAGTATTGTAAACCATGCGCTACACCTTATCAATTAGGAGTGAAGCAAATCAAGGAGCACGATTGTGTGAAAACTGATGCTACACTTAATCAATGGCTTGGTGGTATCCTTATCTATTTAAATCAATAAAATTAATATTTCCTTTGATGTTAGAGTAGTTTCCATTAGGGTAATTTTGAGGTCTAAAATGGGCCTCCTAAGGAAATTATAAAATAATAGTGGAAATAATAAAATAAGATTAGGCCCAAGGGTTAACTCAACCAGTCGAGTCCCTGTTGTTAATGCCTCACTGATCGGGAGGTCACAGGGTCAATTCTCCTTGATGCCCTTAGGGTTAGGCCTTGATAGTCTGGCCGACGGCATTTGATTTCCTTCAGGGTTGATCTGCCCAGATTTTCCTATGTGAAAAAAAAAAAAAAAGGATTACATCATTAAATTTTTTCAACTCGTATTTTCAACTTATCTCCCTAAGGTTTTACTTAAATTTCGAGAGGCAACACTTGTTTGATGCAGAATTTGATTCCTCATCCAAGGAGTACCCATGTTGCATAGTTTCGATAGACCTTGATACACGAAAAATGAGAAATACATTAAAAAAAACGTGATTGCAATCACATTTTTTCATGTATTTCTCATTTTTTGTGTAGCAGGGTCTATTGAAAGTATGCAAGATAGGTACTCCTTGGATGAAGAATTCAATTTTGCATCCAACAAATACTCCCACTCAAAATTTGAGTAAAATATTAGGGAGATAAGTTGAAAATACGAGTTAAAAAGTAGTTTTATTATTTTATTATTTTATAATCTTTTTACTTTTTTACTCCAAAAATAGTGAATCATCCCCCATGGTTAATATCATCATCTTGAATCCTATTGGTTCTTATAAAGTTTATTTTGGTAGTACATTTTTCTTAGGAGGCCCATTTTAGACCTCAAAATTCTCCTAATGTTTATTTATGTGGGATCCACAAGAAAGTAACTTTATGGTTGCGAAGAAAAGTGGTTGTTATATCAAGGGAGCTTACCACCTCAGAATAAAGTACTAAAGTGATAAAATCATGATCAAGTTGTTGATATATTTATGAATTATGTACAACATCTAATTTTGTGAATTTTGGAGCTATGTTTAGGATTCAGGAATATACAATTATGGATAGTTGTATAGATGTAATTCCACCCATTGAATCTCCATAAAATTGTGCTAATGTGGGGTGTTGGAATAGAAATCTATGCAAGTTTTTTATGCTTTTGTATCTTCTAGAGACAATCATTCAATAGTTGACCATGAGATTCAACTAAGTGGTCCACTAAAGGATGAATTGGGAGGACCACTAAACATTTGAATAGTTAGGTAGTTATACCAAAGAATCAATTAGGTTGTATAACAAGGAAAAAATCGAGATTGTTATGTATTGTGGTGAAGTAAAATTGTAAGTGCCGACACAAATAAATTCCTCTAGCCCGATGATGGGTCTAACCATAACAAATACATTTTATGGAAGATTTCCTTAGGTTAGAACCAATTAAGAGGGCCTACCTCTTAGTACGCTTATCCTGTTTGATGATGTCCTTGCTTGCTCCAGCTATCTCTCACTTCCTTCTTCAAGCACCTAAAACAAGTAAACAAAAAAAAACAAAAACCATGATAATAAACAAATTGTAATTCAACATACTTAAGAAGTCAAGAAACATTAAGCCATGAATATGTAAGATGAAAAAACATGTAGGAAATCAACTAATAGTTGCATATATATTGATATCAAAGAAAGATTACAACCATTGTCTTGACATTGCGATTATCCTTTGACAAGACCAGGTTCCCACAAACTTCTACTAGCATTCCATGATGCTCTTAATCAACAATACCTTTAAGGCTCACCCCTTTAGGCTTCACTCCAAACCAAATCACACTTCTCCCTCACACAACTAGATAGCTACAACTTAGAATTGCTTGTTGTTTACTCCAAACCGAAATAGCACTAGCACACCAATATTAACACCAGCTTGTGCTTGGGAAGAAGGGAGGTTTATATAGGAGGAATGGATGGGAGATGGATCCTCTTCTCATGGGAGAAGGTCTTATCCCTTGAGGTAGTTCCATCATTATAGGGGAAAGGAGACCAAACTTACATCTTCGACCCCATCCGGCCAAACCATTTACCAGACTTCCGTTACGGAGCTTCTAGAGCTGGAAGCTTCAGCTCCTAATTTAAAAAAAAAAAAAAAAATCATAATAGGACCAGCGTGACTAGAACACAGCTCAGTTGCTCTAGTCGACATTAGGGATAGTACTAATCTTTACACATCGGTGCGGGGGAGACAAAGGTCATTAGCGCCGGTCTTGTAAATTGGGCAAAACAGAAGTTTCAGGGGAAATGGTGCAAAAGGGAATTGATATGCTCATGAAGAGGGACACAATGGGAGTTTCTTCATGTGAGGTAAGCATGTAGGGTTCGTTGTATAGGTCCTCCAGGATCAAGGAACGGGGATTACAGGGATAGTGACAAAATGATGTGTAACAGATGCCCCCTAAAGTGTGAAGGTTGAACTAGAGTGAGGGATGAAATGCTTTATGAATCAGTGCGAGGAACTGTAGTTTGTCGTCGGAAAACCTACAAGCAAGTAAAAATACATATACATAACTAAGAACTCTGTCAAATGATACATGAATCATGCATGGACGTAGCCATACAGAGAATGATCATGTAAATGGATCCAGGTATGGGCACAACCATCTGTCAAAGAGGATCATAATGAAACCAAGGTATGGTCGTAGCCATCCAATAATGAGAAGGATCACATATGATAATTCATGGTATGGTCACAACCATCCATCTAAAAGAGACATGCATATCAACATAATCATGTCACATCACTTCACAACCTGGACTTTTATGATCTGAGCCCAGGGTCTTGCGCTTTAACACGACTCAATCAAAGTACAAATTTGAACATGTGAATAGATGTGTTGGCATCAAACATGCTAGAAAGTTGCTTGATTACCAGTCAAGGATGTAAACTGTTAACAAGCACGAGAGAAACCACCAATAATGACAATGGTCCTCAAGGTACTATCAACACAATACATGGAATATGAATAGAGGAACTGAAGTCGAACATCTATGAAATCACTCGATCGAAAGCTAATGATGTGAACTTGTCGTCGAGTGCGAAGAACTTTCCATTAGGGCATGCAAGCTCTAAGGTACTGGAAGGGAGTCCCTCAGTCAAATTCCCAGATAATGAGTTGAAGTCAACGGAAAGCAACCATGGCGAAGGACGGCCATAACGTTTCCCACATCATCGACACGAGATGAAAGGATGCAAAATTATTTTGGATGATACAAAGAATTAGAGGCAAATGTAACTGCAGAAGGACAACTTTTGAACATATCGGTGACACATCTTGGAATTTTGGCAGCTTTTGGATCCATAGGATTGGTGGTCATGATGACAAGGTAGAGATCAAATGAAAGGCAAAAAGTGAACGACCCAACCCAGGAAGGTCAACGAAACAAAGAGAGGATATCCCAACCTGACACAAAGCAGAAAGTGTCATGTTCAAGAGTGAGCTCCCGACACAACTGATAGATTTCCAAATTTCCCCCCACCATTCCTGGCAGGTACCCCAATCATTTTTAATCGCAAGCTTGAAGGGAATAGCATATGCTTTCACTATAAGTTCATCCTTTGGATGAATCTAACCTAGTAAGTTTAACGAGCCCTAGGAAGGAGAAGCTCATGTTTATCATGACGACGAATCTGATGTCGTTTAATTTTTAACAAGTCCGACAAAGGTGTAACTCGGTATCTTTTTCATGTTTAGAGAGTTTGAAAAAGACACGTAAAAGAAAACTCCACATGGTCCCTTTTTGTATGTTTGCATCTCTCGAGCTCGAAAAGGTAGAAAATGATACTTGAGAGGATCGCTTGACCATTTCAGTCAAGGAGTACCTTTTTCGTAAATAGTGCCTCCCAGCCCGAAAAAGGGTTAAACTTATACTGGGCGCATGACGTTTTGCATCCGATAACGAGTTTGAAACGACAAGGGCTCAGCCGTATTTTTGCTTTTAAAGGGTCAAAAAAGAGCTTGAAAGCAGACCCCCCATTTTATTTTCTACGAGTGGAAAGGGAAAATCACTCGACAATCTTTTCATATGAGCTTAATGAGTTGAGAAAAGAGCCGAAACTTGACTCGTCATCATCATCAAACATCCATCACCTATCGCTGCACAAAAAGGTAAGTGTATTATCCATTTCTTGAGGTAAAATAAGTTAAAATATTTACAAAAAACTAATATTTTCATGAAAAAATGAATAAAAAGGAGAAAAGTAAATATATTTTTACCATTTACCATTTTACCTTTCCTATGAAAAATTTTTACTCACTTTTGTCCTAATTGTTCTGGAGTAGATTTCGGGAGATCCAGTAGGTCGATGAGTCACCAGTTCTAGTAATAGCTAAAGCCCTGAGCTCCATTTTCATATGCTTTATTTCTGTTTTTAACCACTTTTTAGTTTTTTGGAGGGGATTTTTGGAAAAAAAAAATTTCCCTCAGTCGGCGCAACTTTCGGGCACAGAATCGTGCCGACCGAGGGTGATTAACAAAGCCAGTCGTGCCATTCGGTGCAACTTCCAGGCACAGAATCGCGTCGGTCGAGGGTGATTAACAAAGCTAGTTGTGCCGTTCTGCGCAACTATTTTTAAAACAGGCGCGCCAACACCATGAATAGAGCAAAACCTTATTTCTTCAAAAAATTCACTATTTAAACTTAAATTTTATGGGCCAAACATGATTGTTAACTCAAATTAATGGCTTTTTCAGGAAAGAATCACTGAAAATGGTGGACTGGAAAGAACGGCAACATGAGGATGTTGACACCCAAGCAATGAATGACCCAAATTTCCTGGAAGATTTGAGGACTTACAGGCTCCTCAAATTCTTTCGCACATCAGGGATGTTGGCCTAGCCTGACTTGCTTCGGTACCTAATTAGTCTTTGGGACATTAATCAGGAGATTTTTGTCATTGGCGACCAGGAGCTGGAGTTGGAAACTTCAGATATATACTTCATCACTGGACTGTCCCATAGAGGGGAACTAGTGAACTTGTATGGGTCACGACCGATTGGGGCAAGCATATCTTCCTTGCTTTTCGAACACTACCTGAGGCCCTAAAATCCAAAAGTGGGAAGATAGATATTTCCAGTGTTTGAGATCTGACACTGAAAGTGCTTCTATTGACCATCAACAGAGTGGCGGGGTCCCAAGCGAAACATGAGACTAACAAGTCGAAGTTCCTTTATGCTATCAAATGTACAACTCCTATGATCTTCAACTAGGCCGAGGCCATGAAGATCAACATCAAGCACCAGCTGTCCAAAGCCAAGGCGGGGAATATGAAGCAATTTTGCTTCATATCGGTGCTTGTGACCTTATTCTTAGAACGGGTACCATTGTTCCAGTATAAGCTAACTGAGGTAGATCCTCCTATGCCACGTGATCTATGGATGGCTCGTTGGAGTCGTTTGATGCCGAGGATCACTAGGGGCCAGCACATGTCATACTGATCTACATTCTTTTCATGGCTACGATGACAGAAAATCATCGTGGTGGACTAACCATACAGTGGCATCGACTTTCGTGGAGATCCAGTTATGGCCTTACCAGATGGAGAGGATTTCTATTATAGCTCTGATACCACTTGTTATAGCTCTGATACCACTTGTTATAGATCTGATCCAAAAAGTATAAGATAATACAAATGAACCCAGAAACAATAAGATAGAAATAGATAGAAATTGCTTCTTTATTGATCAAAACCCTTAGGGTAGGGCAACACCATACGTTCACTCCTTAAGGAAGGAGAACACTCCACAAGCCATATGCTTGTTCATACAATATTCCTTGACACAATTCCTTCACTTCCTCCATGTGGAGTCTCTAGCCTCTATATAGGCCTCAGACATGCAATACCATGGATCATTACCATGGTTCCCTCATACCATCCACTAATACCATGGGCCCATTACATTATTACTAACTACTTGTGGTCCCTTACATGATGTGGGTTAACCACCTTATTTATTACTATGGCCCATCCCATTATTACATTATTACCTTGGGTACCTCCCTTTGTACCCCATATTACCCCCCCTAGGTATATAATATTCCACCCCCCTTAGCATGTTTCATCCCCGAAACATGGGAAGAACATAAATAATAAGATCTGCTCAAAAGAGTAGTCCACTGATACCATGCATGTGCATCTAGCCATCCAAGAGAAAGGTGAACCCTCAATCTCGCTGGTGCCTCGCTCGCTTGAGATGGAAGTTGACCGTGGTAGCTCTTCTGTGTTGTTGTGTAGTAGGTGGATCTTTGCTTCTCCCTATCTATCTTGTGGGGGTTGTTGTCCTTGTGACTAACTGGTTGCCATCTTGATGGTTGTCTTGCGGGGTGATGTGGGTGACGATATGTTGAAGTTTTAACCCACGGTGTCTTCTTCTTTACTTCACCCTGGTGAGGTGCCTGTTGTGGTGTCTTCTTTTCTAGTATGACTTCAACCACTAAGTCCTCCTCTGATGTATCAGCACCTGTAACCTTTTCTGCTTCAGCCTCTGTTTGTGTATTATTGTCGACCATCAACTGCTCATCATCTGATATGCCAGTCCCTTGAACATCTTCTGCTTCAACCTCCATGTGCTCTATCTGTTTATGGATGGAAATATCCTGTAATGTAATTTTCTTCTTTTTATACTGTAGCTTCAGGAATTTCTTCTGCACATTAATATTGATAGTACCCACGGATTCCATCCAAGGATATCCCAAAACAACATCCATATTATCCATCTCTGAAGCATAAAAATCACCATGCAACACATATTTATCCATAGAAATCTTCAATTCCTTGTACACTTGAACATCCTCATTATCAACATGTGTATGTTCAATTTGTTTTGCTGGGACTTGCAATTTTTTTGCCAAATTAACATTTATGAGATTTTGCTTGCAACTCGGATTTATAGATACAATGATTTTCTCCTTCTGATTCAATCCATGAACCTGTAATAAGGAGATACCAGCAGAAAATAACCTTTTAGGTTCCTTGGTTTCCTTTTGTCCTGTAAAAATGAAGTCTTTACTAGGCTGTGTGTCTGTTTGTGTGAGCTTATCCACAAAAATTTTACGGTCAAATTGGTCCAAAAGAGCTTTTTTGAAGGCGTCCCAAGTCAAGAACCTTTCATAGCCACGTTGATTCCCTATGTACCATTGTCGTATTTCATAGTCCAAGTAATTGCTCCCCATCTTAAGCTGATTGTAATCATCATAGATGTGATCCAATTCGAAATATTTCTCCATTGTTGCTAGCCATTTGGCTGGATGAGAGCCATCAAATCTATACAAGGCCTTCAATTTCTGATCTAGGTACCCCATCACAAAAAAATTGGCGAAAATTTGAAATTGTCACAGTTTCGTCAATATTGCTCAGAATCCTTATTATGACCTATTTTTAGAAATGGAGCAATCATTCTGCATCTACCCATGTGATAGAAATCATAATCCGGGCATTAGAATTCTAGATCTGCGCTGCTACTCTCTCGCCGTCACCCAAAATTTCTGAAAAAAGTGCTGATTTTAAATCAGCGATATCTCCCTCATCCGGACTCCGATTCGCCTGATTTTTTTTTTTGAAATTGGGTAAGTTTTCACCAAGATTCTGGATCTGCAATTTTATCTTGCAGATCTTGCACCAGGACGTCTAGATATGCGCCGCAAACTCGCTGCCCCGAAAAATTGTCTACAACCCTACTGATTTTTAGATCAGCGATATCTCCTTCATCTGGACTCCGATTTCACCGATTTTTTTTTTGAAATCGGCTATTTTTTCACAAAGAATACAGATCTGCAATCAGATTTTGCAGATATTTAACCAAAATGTACAGATCTGATCTGTAAACTCGCCCCCTTGAAACCCTACAAAAATGAAAAAAAAATTCTCCACTTTTGTGCCCAAGAAAGTGCTCTGATACCACTTGTTGTAGCTCTGATACCACTTGTTGTAACTCTAATCCAAGATATTATAGATCTGATAAGAAAGTATAAGATAATGCAAATAAACCCAAGAAATAAGATGAAAGGATTTTTTATTGATCAAAACCCTTATGGTAGGGCAACACCATACATTCACTCCTTAAGGAAGGAGAATACTCCACAAGCCACCATTCATACCAGAATACTTCTCTTCATATCTCTCCATGTGGAGTCTCTAGCCTCTATATAGGCCTCATACATACAATACCATGCATCATTACCATGGTTTCCTCATACCATCAACTAATACCATGGCCCCTTACATTATTATTAACTACTTGTGGTCCCTTACATGACATGGGTTAACCACCTTATTTATTACTATGGCCCATCCCATTATTACATTATTACCTTGGGTACCTCCCTCGGTACCCCATATTACCCCCCTAGGTATATAACACCATATTAGTGATCCCTTTTCAGTTGGAGTGAATCTAATTAGCTCCTCCGTTGGTCTGTGATTGGCATATTTGGTTGTCTAGATGGCTTCCCATGGCTTATTGGGAGCAGAGAGCCATTGCAACCATATTTTTGCACCCATGATTACATTGTTGTGATGAGGATCTCGCAAACCTATACCCCCTTTTTCTTTGGGCTTGCATGCTGTCGTCCATTTTTCCAAAGCCCATTTGCGATTTGTGCCAGTTGCACCCCAAAGAAAATTGCGCTGTAGAGATTTTATTTTTTTAAGGACCCATTTAGGCGCTGCCAAGATTAAGAAAAGGTAGAGAGGCATTGCCTGTAGCACAACTTTGATTAGCACTAATCTACTAGCTATGTTCAGAGTTCTATGAGTCCATAAAGTGAGACGAGATTAAAGTTTCTCAAGGAGCATACGCCAAGAGGCATACTTGATGGCAGAGTATATTAAGGGAGCTCCAAGGTATTTGGAAGGTAAAGAGGTATGGAGAAGCCCAAAATGCGGACAATAGCATGTTAAGTAACAGGGGGGGTGTGAAAAGGGAAGATCTGCGATTTAGCCGTGTTTATGCTCGTCCCTGAAGCATCAGAGAAATCATTCAAAAGGGATTTAAAAAGGGAGGCTTTCTAAACAAAAGGGTGCCCAAACAACATGTTGTCATCAATGAACTGTTGATGAGTGATGGCTGGAGAATTGTGTATGGATAGACCTTTGAGTTGCTGGGAGAGGAGGGCATGTTTGATATAGCGACCTAGACCTTCTGCCATTAGAAAAAAAAGGAATGGGGAAAGTGGATCTCCTTGTCTGATACCTCTAGAGGGGCTGAAAGGTCGAGAGGGTATGCCATTTATGAGGATAGAGAAAAATGTTGTGGAAATTAAACTCAGAATCCATCGAACCAACATTGGGGAAAAACGAAAGGTTGTTAGCATTTTTCAATATAGGTTCAGGTTAACTTATCAAAAGCTTTAAAGAGGTCAATCTCGAGAATCATACCTGCCTATTTGGAGTGCTTGAGGGAGTGTATGATTTCATGAGTGAGGATAATTCCATCCAATATTTGTCTTCCTTCTACGTATCTAGATTGTTTAGGCGATATGAGCAAGGGAAAAAGCGGCTTCAACCTGTTAGCAATGACTTTGGATATCACCTTGTAAATAACATTGCATAGTGCGATTGGACGGAATTTGTCCGGAGTACTGGTATTCTCTTCTTTTGGGATGAGGGCGATGAAAGTTGAGTTCAGAAAGGGCAGAAGCCAATGAAGAGTGCACGATTCCTCCACCACTAGCCACACCTCCTTTTTGATAAGATCCCAGAAAGAGTGGAAGAAGGTAGTAGTGAAGCCATCCAAACCAGGAGCTTTGCCCTCCTTGAGCTGGTTCATAGACAAATCCACCTCATGAGGCATTACTAGTCGAAGAAGAAGTTGGTTGTGTTCTTCTGTGATAATTTTCGGCACATTTTGAGTGATCTTTTCTATAGCAGGCCGTCTATCAATTTAGGGTTCTTGATGGACCGCCTAGAAGTGATTGATAAACTCCTGTTCGATCTCTGCATGGCTTTCCACTCTTTCCCCTCCTCGCTTTTGTATGAAAGAGATGGTGTTGTGCATTCTTCTCTGTATTGTAGTTGTGTGGAAGAATTTAGTGTTCCTTTCTCCTTCTTTCAGCCATCTAATTCTAGATTTTTGCTTCTAGAGAATTTCTTCCTGCTTTCTTATCTCCTCCAATTGATTGTGAATGTTCTTTTCATGTTCCAATGTCCCTTCCTTGTAGCCCTCTGTGATTATCTGTTGCTGGAGTTCTCTCATTTCTTTGTTTAGATCTTGCTGTGCCTAGAAGATGTCGCCAAAAGTCTCTTGATTCCAGCGCTTGATTTGGGATTTCAGGAATTTGAGTTTCTGTTGAAACTTATACATTTTTTATCCCTCTGGCAAAAGGAAGTTGGTCCAGGTGGATCTGATGAGGTCGTTGAAGGTAGGGTGGGTGAGCCAAAAATCTTCGAAGCGGAAAGGACGCCTAGTAGAGTTGCTTGGTATTTGCCATTGGAGAGAGATAGGCCAACGATTTGAGCCTGAAAATGGAAGAATTGATGCCGAGATGTCGCAAGATGCACTGCATTATCTGAGATGAGGAATCTATCTAGTTTGGAAGCAGTTTGTTGTTGCCCAACCTTGCAACTGTTCCAGGTGTGCATTCCATTGCAGAATTGCATATCAATTAGCATATTGTTTTGGATAACATCTTTAAAGTAGCCATTTTCCTGTTCCAGCTTAGCTCAGCCTCCCTACTTTTCCTCCAGCTTGGTGATCATGTTGAAGTCTCCTCCAATGATCCAAAGAGGAAGGAGTCTATTGAAGTTGAGCGCTTCTATTATGTCTAAAAGAGCAATTTTGTTGCCTGCTTCCTGTGGGAAGTAGACATTGGTGAGATGGCCATGAATGTTGGTGCCGATTATATGAAAAGTAGCCTATGTAATGTGATGGAAGGCATGAAAGTCTGAGAGCGTTATAGCTTGCGTGTTCCAGGCAATTTCCAGTCCCCCGGAGGCACTCGAAGCATCCACTGCAACCGAGTGACAACCTGGCCATGCTCTAGAGAGGATGTTTCCAAGTGTGTTACTATTACATTTCGTTTCCTGCATAAAGAAGATCTTGGGCTGCTCCTGCTTTATCATTTTTTTTATCATTCTGAGTTTCCCGGGGCTATTGAGCCCTCTTAGATTCCATGAAGTGAGCTTCATGATTCACTATTAGTGGTGGGCTTGTAGTACTTTGTCAACTTAGCGTATCTGCCTAAGTCTACCAGGATTTTCCCTATTGCAATAGTTCTTTGAAGATCTGTCTTTCTTCCACATTTTTCGGAGTCTTTAGGAAAGAAGTTGCCATCCCATTGAATGCCCGGTTGTATGCCCAGTTGTTGTTGCTCGTAAGCCCTGGAGATGATGACTTCCAAGGTATTGAGCTGATGCTCTTGAATGTTGTCGTAGTCTTTCCTTCTGCATGCTTGTTCAAGCTCGAAAATGTCAAGTCCTCCCAAATCAATGATTTTCGGTTCTTCTTCCATATGTTGCGTCTGACTGCTTTCTGCTGAGGTGATTTCTAAGTGCAGGGTCTGGTTGGGGATACTGTCAACATCCATTCCATTAGGTTTCTAATCAGGGTCCTTTCGAGCTGCCTTAGGAATCCCAATGTTGTCACTCAATGGCAAGGGAGTGAGTGGCAGAAGAGCCAGACAGAGGGGGGGGAGAGGTCGTGATGATCAACGGTGGGATTGGCAAAATGTTCTGAGGTGGGTCTTCTGAAGTTTTAGCAAGAACCTCAAAGCTATTTCTTGTGGAGGGAATGGAGGCAGCCTCCTACAGGGGCTTTTTCCCAGAGGAAGGTTTTTTATGCAATCTTTTTCGATTTGCGACCTTGGTAAAGCCATCATGGGCCGACTTGTCTGAGGGATCAGAGGTTTGGGGTTTAGCATTTAGAGGGCAGTCCCGAAAAAGATGCCCATGGGCATGACACTTATGACAGCGAAAGGGTACATGTTCAAAATCTAAGGGTTGGATCCATTCAAAGTCATCATGGTAGAGACTTACCGAGTTCAGAAGGGCTTTGTCCAGGTGCATGAAGACACAAATACGAGCATAGGAGGTGTATCTGTGCAGCTTCGTTTCTTCAGCAATTTTTATAAAATCCCCCAGCCCCTTGCCAATGTCTCTCATCGATTCTTCATCCCAGTATTCCAACGGGAGTGAGTACATCCAGATCCAAACTGGTGCCCAGCTGAAATCCTAATTGTCAGGGTTAAATCTCTCTACCCATTCCCTTAAATACAGACCGACGGAGTTGAAGAAGTAGGGACCTTCATCCATAACCCTATTCTAGTCTTCGATGCAAATGAAAATCGCAGTGAAAAACCCTTTTGGTCCTAGCTACAGGGTGACATGTCCCTTGGGTTTCCATTTGGTAGAGATCAATCCTTGAAGAGCTTTTTTAGTCGGCCAGTATCCAATAAATTTTCCAATGAGCGCATGGTCCCTCATGTATTGGATTTGACCATTGATTCTATGGTTGGGAAGTTCTATCTTGGGTTGTTCAGCTGCTATGGGTTTGCATGTCATTGATGTAACCTTGGGCGTTTCCTATTGCCCAATCTTTCCTTCTTGTACTTCACTGCGCTTGTCTAACTGATCAGTGGGAGCGTTTGTCATATCTTGCATTGGGGAATCTCTTGTATCCGTGTTTACTTGTTTTGGACTGGAAGGCTTTTTCGGTTTCTTCGCTTGATTATCTCTCTCGACTGAGGGGGAAGGCTTTGAAGCCCCCCCCTAAGGGTCAACCATTGCAGTGCGGTCTAAGCCAGCAAGCTACAGTCGCGAGGAGGAAGGCAGACAGAAAATAGAGGCAGGGAGGGTTCAGACTGTGCCGTTGCAGGGGCGAACAGAAAACCCTAGGTTGCAGAGCACGCATGCTTTAAGAACCACCCAAGGGTTTAATATTATAAACCCAAGGGATAAGTATTAAAAACCTAAGGGATCAATAAGCCCAAGGGATCAATTTTAAAAACACGAGATTAATGAAGCCTAGGAATTAATATTTTAAACACAAAATATTGATAAACTCACATGATTATTAATATTATAAACCCAAATGATCAATAAACCAAAGGGATAAACATTATAAACTTGAAGGATTAATATTAAACCCTAGGACTAATATTTAAGCGTTAATGTTAGGGTCTAATAAACCGAACCGATTATTAATATTAAAAAACCAAAGGGATTAATAATACCAACCCAAAGAATTAGAAAACAGGGGATTAATATTAAACCCTAGGATTATTAATTAACCCTTAATATTGGTGTTTAATAAACCCAAGGGATTATTAATATTATAAATACAATGGTTCAATAAACCCAAGGCATTAATATAGCTTGAGTGGACCTAATGGTTAAGTGCATGTGTTTCTTCCTAAGAGGTCATAGGTTCAAAACTAGAGGGGGAGAGAGTATGTATGCCTTCACAGACTTAACAGTCAAATCATTGTGCGGAGGTGGGTCTCTTGTCCCACAAACAAGGGGGTCTCATACGCCAATTTGGTGTCTGGCTTGGTTGTGACCTTAAAATTGGATAATTATTATTATTATTGTAAAAAAAATGATTAATAAACCAAAGGAATCAATAAACCCTAGAAATTAATATTTTAAACTCAATGGATTAATAAAACCAAGGGATTAAAGGATAAACCAAATGAGTTATTAATATTATAAACTTAAAGAAAAAATAAACCCAAGCATTTAATATTATAAACCAAGGAATTAGTAAACCTAAGGGATCAAAAAATGCAAGGGATCAATATTAAAAACATAATTGATTAATAAAGCCTAGGAATTAATATTTTAAACCCAAATGATTGATAAACCCACATGACTATTAATATTATAAACCAAAGGGATCAATAAACCCTAGGGATTCTTAATAATATAAACCCAATAAGCTAATAAACCAAAGTGATAGACATTATAAACCTGAGGGATTCATATTAAACCTTAAGACTAATATTTAACCCTTGATATTGGGGTTTAATAAACCGAAGGGAATAATATCACCAACCCAAAGAATTATAAAACTCAAGGGATTAATGTTATAAACCCAATGGATCAACAAACCCAATGAATTATTAGTATTATAAACACAAAGGATCAATAAACCCAAGGGATTATTAATATTATAAACCCAACATATCGATATTATAAGTACAAATGGTTAATAAACTCAAGTGATTAATAACCCCAGTGAATCAATAAACCCAAATACTAATATTAAAAACACCATCAATTAATAAACCCTAAGAATTAATAATTTAAACTCAAGGAATTGTTGATATGATAAACCCAAGGAACTAATAAACCCTAAAATAAGCATAGCTGACCATGGCCCATTTTCATATTGAGACAACCTTTGTCGCAATGCAGCATTCCACCATGGTTGATTTTCATATTGACAAAACATTTGTCACAATGTGACGTTGGACCATGGTTAGCCATGGTTGACCATAATTATAAACACAAGGGATTTATATTAAACCCAAAGTTTAATATTATAAAACCTATGAATATTTTATACCCTTGTAATATGAACCCTCAGATAAATAAACCCAATGGATAGATATTACAAACTTGTTAACCGTACTGGAGTCCCAACAGTGGGTGGTAACGTAGTGCCTTGACCGAGGTAGTGTGCAAAGATAAGTATGATGACTTTGGTCAGTAGCAAGTGTGTGACCTTGCAGCGATTCAAGTGAGATACATGTGGGTTTTAACACACAAAGTGGAAAAGGAAGTGTGCCCCTTAGAAGCATGTAATAGTACGCAACCTGAAAGGAACACATGAGTGGAATGACATCACAAGTTGAAATGCGAAATATTCCACAAAACAAAGTGACGGTTTAATCCAACAACACGCATTCAACAAGATTCATACAATTGCATACAAAGTAGTTCATAAGCAAATGTTTAAGTTAAACAACATACATTTCTAAAGTAACTAGAATAGTCCAACTATGATAACAACATATGCATGAAAGTGTGTTGGCTCAGTTATTATTATCATAAGTGGAAGTTCCATCCATACATACATTATAGACAACCACTAGCCCCAATAGTGGAACATTACAGTCAAGAACACCTGCTCCTCCAAAGAAGTATACTTGCTCTACGTTGTGGAGAAGCCAAGGCTCATCACAATACTCCCAAGCCTTCTCTAAGCCTAAGCCTAGCCAAAAGATTTGCTCCAAAAAGCCCATTCTATGAGTTATCAGGTTCTATTTATAACAAAGGGTGGGGTGACCATTGACATTCCCCTTTGTGACTCTTTGACTACCCTCATGACTCTTCAACTTCTTTATAAATAACTCATTACATTACAATAGTGACTGTTCACATTCCACTAATGAAACTTGGAATTTCACTTATAACATATTTACAAATAATATACATTTTCCACATGTACCCATGTGAGACAAAATAGGCTAGAGATAGCCTAATAAGACAAAACACTATGACTCATAAGTTTGGGGGAAGACCAACTTGGAAACCTCCACTTGATGCTTCTTGGTGGCGTACTGATACCAAGTTTGGTATTGTGCTATGATGTCCCCAAACTGCTTGATGGTGTATTTCTAATAGTGTATTCTTGCCTCCATAGCTTCTGGGTATATGGTCTTGGAACCATTGTCCAACTCATCCTGAATTCAACATGGTCTTGACCATGACAGGACCACCAATGTACTTCTCCATGTTTTGTGCGTTGAGCTCCAAGTCATCATTGGTGGCCTCTTGCCTTAGCTACTCCATGTCCCTATTGATCTCTAGATAGACTTGGTTCTTGTGCTTAGCTTTAGTGATGGAACCAATTGACGGGATCTTGTGCATTATCACCATGAAATCCAAACTCTTATACAATCATGCATATGAAGCATGTATGCTACTGACGAACGAGATGAGTTGCTCATAGTTATAGATCAACATTTGGGTCATTGTTTTGTCTAGATTTTCTTGTGGCTTCATAATCTTTGGCAAGTGAAGCGGGGCTCCCTTGTACCTCATTGTCCATTATTGCACATGGGCAATAGCAGCATGTATGTCCTTGAGAGTTCGGACAATCCTTCTACTTCATTGCTAAAAGCCATATAGATAGACAACCACTTTATGCACAATGATGAATCTGTCATAGAGTTCATGCATGGTGGCCTCAAGATTTGATACTTCAGTAAGCATCACTTTCCTCATTTCTACCATTGTAGAACCTGCGGATTGTTATACCTTCTTCCTGGCCTCCTACAATTTCTTTGTCATTTATTCATTCTTTGCTAATGGGAACTTGAGATTTGAGCTCGTGGCTCCTGCATAAGCCAAGGTGGCATCAGCCATGGCAATTGAATGCTTTCTGACATCTGACACTATCACTCGTTCCTTCATGAATGTAGGTGACATGTGATCATCCGGGAAATGCTTTCTCCGTGCCTGTACAATATTCTTATGCAACTCATTGAATGATAGATTGTACACATCCATCACCGGATCATCATCAAGGAGAACAACCTCTCCTTATTTCCTTGGGACTGCTTCTGATACTGGAGATGGTGGCGACTGAGGGGTGACCTCAGGTGCATGCGACATGAGTTTAGTGTCTTGATCCTATGGTTCATCTTCCAACTTCATCTTCGTCGCTTCAATTGATTGCTCAATTTGTTGAGCAAGTTCCCAATCTTGCATCTTCTCACCTTCTTCTTCAATTGTTGGTTGTTCTAACTCCTCAACCTGTATGGATGCAGTTTTCTCTGTCATTGCGCCTAGCCTTTCATCTTCTTCTTGTTTCTGCTTCTCTTCCCTCTCTCTCCTTCTTAGCTCCTTCTCTTCCTTCGACTTCTTCTCTATTTCTTGCAACTTCCTTTCTGCTTCCTCTAGCCTTTTCTTTTATTTCTTTCTTCACTCTACTCCCTTTATGTGATGTTGCCTCTTTGCCTCCACTGCCAAAGCTTATTTCTCAATGAGAGGATCTTCTTTGAACTTGTAGCTTTGCTCATCCTATGGGTTCTTGGAAATCTTCCTCTTACCCTTGTCTCGCGTCGATTTGTTTCTTATTGCTATGGTAGTTGTTGCTTTCTAGTGCTACCTACATAGTATATTTCCATGTTGTGGATATACTAACTAGTTCACTAAGCTTAGAGTAGCTGTAACAATACCTCCAAGGGTCCTCCTATACCTGATGACATGTCTTCTGGATCCATGGATAGTACACCTTCGCACAGTGGTTCTTGCAAATATTGTGGGGATCATATGGATTGAAGTCTTTGATGGTGCCTTCTTCTTCTTATAAACTCCTGCTAATAACCCTCTGGAGAGGTGATATACGACTTCTTGCATGACCATCTTTTTCGTGGCATACCTTGGTAGAACATGCGCAGGCTTCTCTCTGCCAAATACTCCGATGAAGGTGCCATTGAGTGAGGCATACCAATCTGTAATGTTAAGTATCACCTCCATCACATCTTGGGACATGCAAGGTGGATCCTACACAAAGATCAACTTATACACTGGGATGATGAAATGGTCAATTAGCCTTGCCATAACTCCTCGGTAGATGCACTCAGAAAGAAACTTACAATAAATGCTAAACGGAATTCTCTTTTGGTGTCCATGTCCAACCCATGCCAAGAAACTAATGTTGGGCACAGATTGCATCAAGTAAATATGCATACATGTAGAATCTTACCTGCTCATCCTTAGGCAGATGTTGGGTGTTAGTCACATGGATTTTCAACTGAAGAGCCAGTAGATCCAATTTGAATGGCCTTCCACCATTCACCAATTGGTCCAACACAACCACCCAATTTTTCAGAAAGGTCTCCCTACTATCTTGACCATATAATCAACATGCAAAGATGATCAAGAATTGGTAGGCCTTTCTGAGTGACTTTGTCTTGTAAACATGAGTGGATGTCGCTCTGAACTTTGAGGAATCTTTCACCCAGTGTTTTACAATATCTCTAGTGTTCACAAAGTTGTGGGTGGCATAGAAAAGTGAATCCATGTGGTTCACTGGCTAAGCTAAATGATACATCTACTGATAGTTCTCTGCCTTCAGTTTGACAGGTTGTATCCCACTAGCATTGCTCAATGTCATAGTCTTAGGATCTATTTGTGAGACAATATAGTGGATGATTTCCGCACATGGGAAGGCGATGTTCCTACATGCAACCTTATGTAAGCCTGATTGGTGGACACTAATATAAACCTATCTATCCTCTAGATCTTCCTTGAATTCCCCTACAAAGATATCCTTGATTTCCTGCCATGTTAGCTTCATTCCCTTCTCAATGAATAGTTGAGTGTCTACATAAATTGGAAAATTCACTGACACCTGCTCAACTGCTTCCCTATGCTACTCTCGATAGTATCCTTTGATGCAACTCTCTTGGAAGCCATGGTACCTATAACTATTGGAGAGTTTCTCAACTTTTGTACCTAGAGACAGACAAGACACTCATGACATGCAAATGTTAGCTTGAAACCAAAAGAACTTCAAGAACAGACCAACCAAAAAACTAGGCATTTGTTGGGAAGGATTGTGCAATCTTGGCTCTCAGAGGTGTTTGAGTTCTAGCTGGAACTGCGCATTTTGCAATCCTAGTAGTTAGTGGGGACATATTGTTGACTGGAACTTTACAATGCACAATTCAATTTGACCACAGGCCACGAGAGACGTCTTAGTGGCTAAGGCTCGGGGCTGGATCCTGGAACTGCATAGTGCGTAGTTGGAGCCAAGCCTAGGAAACCTCTTTGTAATTCCAGAAGCCAACGCTGAGGCCCTGAGTTCCAAAAATGCGCAGTGCATGCTTAGGAAAATGAGATCTGGGCCAAGGAAGCCCATATATGCCCAAGGGAAGTGAAAAATTGAATAGATATGAAGGATTGAATGATGTTGAGTGTAGATCTAAGTGAATTATAAGTCATGTGAGTAAAACAAGTGCAGGAATTAATCAAAATGATTGAGAATGAAGCACATGGAGGGAGTCGCCACAACAACGACTGGTAGTGGAAAAATTGGGTAATGCATGCAACACTTGGGAAAGGTAATGAGAAAATCAAAACAACACTTATATAAGTTAAAACAAATTAAAACTCCAACAATCATTCAATAAAATGGGTAAAACATCACTCTCACAAGCCAAACAAACAAAAGTGACAAAAAAAGCAGCAAAAGGTTAGAAAAGAAAAACTTACCCGGAAACTTTGCAACCACTATGCCGAAGGTCCCTTGATCTCCTTGAGAATGCCAGAGCTCTAAGATCGAATGTGTAAATGAGATTTGGTGGCATCGTTTAAACGTATTTTTCCCGTTTAAGGTTTATGATGCGAAGGCCAAAAATCAAGGGGAAAAGCGACACTTGGCAACAGTTTCCAAAATAACTCGAGTGCCACCTCCAGATTGCTAAAAAATAGATCCCTTTTTTTAGGGATGTTTTTTATTTTTACTTTTTTATTTTTTGATTTTTTCTTTTTTGGGAAAAAACTACCATGCATTTTCTGGAGAGATTGCAAAGTTCCGGGGAGAACTAGGCAACTCACAAGTTCATGCATCCGATGACTACTGAGGGAAAATCTTTTGCGCAACTTTAGGGCTAAGTGGCCCTAGTTGCCTCTCATACTCTGTGTAGCTTCCTAGATGAAGGGTTGTTGTCAGCTGGTGATGCACAATTATGGAGCTGAAGGCTCGCAACTGGCTTGGACTATGCAATTCCCAAGAGCAAGGCTAGTTTCCCTCAAGGATTGCACAGTTCACTAAGGAAAGCTTGGAACTGGGTTGAACCAAGTCAAGATATCGACGTGTGGGTTAGACAGTAAAGCAAGTAAGAAAACACAATCCATAATGCAAAAGATGAAGCTCAATCAAAGCACAAGTACCTAGACAAGTGCAAGAAGAGTTGTTGTGATTTAAGGAGGGAGGCTCCAAAACAAAGCATAGGAAAAATTTTGGAGGGTGGTTGTAGTCACTACAACAAAACCCAAGGAAATAATAAACTCAAGGGATTAATACTAAAAAACCTTGGGTTTATAAACCTAAGATATTAATACTATAAACCCTAAGTATATAAACCCTTAGATAAATACTATAAACCATGAAATAAACATGGTTGACCATGGTTGATTTAAACATTTAGACAATCTTTGTCACAATGCAATGTTGGACCAAGGATGACCATGGTTGGCCATGGTTTATTTTCATATTGAGACAATCTTTGTCACAATGTGAGATTGGACCATGGTTGACCATCATTAAACAAGACTATAAACACATCATATTTACATTAAACCGTTGGATTAATATTATAAATCCTATGAATAATATTATACCCTATGAAATTGAACCCTTAAATAAATAAACACAAGAAATTAATATTGCGCCCATTGTTTTAAACCGAAGCGGTTTACAAACCTAAGGGTTGACCATCATTATAAGCCCAAGGGATTTATATTGCATCCAAGGATTAATATAATAAGCCTTAGGAATATGAACCCTTGGATCAATAAACACAATAGATTGATAATATAAACCCAAGGCAGTAATAAACCTAACGGATAAATACTAAAAACCCAAGAGATTATAAACCCAAGGGAATAATATTAACTCCAATGGATTAATATTATAAACCCAAGTTGTTTAAACCCCAAGATATATATTATGAATCGAAAAATAAATGTCATCAACCATGCTTAACCATCGTTGATTTTCATATTGAGACAATATTTGTTACAATGCAATGTTGGACCACGGTTGACCATGATTCGCCATGGTTGATTATGGTTTTTATGTCAAGGCAATATTCGTTATAATGCAACGCTCGACAAGGATCATGATGGTTGGTTTTCAAAATGAGAGAGTATATGTCATATTAAATATTTTAAACCCCTTAAGCCCTAAAGCCCTAGAATCAATATTGTGAACGTAAATAATGCAATAATACAAAATAATAATAATAATAAACATAAACCATAATCAATATAAGGACCACACTGCAAACCATTAAGACATCAATACAAAAAATTAATATGAATACATTAATAATAAGACACTAGAAACCATTAAAACATGATAAACCATCAACACATTTATATCAATACATTATAAACAATTAGTAAATTTTAAAGCATAAATAAATTAATATCAATACATGAATATATTAATAGTATAAACCTCAAGAATGTTAATATAAACAACAAGAACATGAAGGCCCAACATTAATATTATAAACCTCAATAATATTTTCATTTATTGAAGACATCAACACAACAAAGGGACCCATGCAAAAAAACCAAAACAATTACAAATCCAAGAGAAAAAAAATAAAATATTAACACCACCATTGGAGCAAAGGAACATAGATGCAAAAAATTGAGCAATATGTGTTTTGAGAGAACACAAAGTTGGAATAGGAAAGGAAAAAAATACATATAAATTGCACACATTGGATTTAAAGAAGAAGAACATGATAGGACATTTTAAGACCAAAGATATACAATTTTCTATATAACAACAACAATGAGAAAAAAAATCAATTTCACCAACACTGGAACTAGAGAAAGAAAATTGAAATTAACGTATATTTTTTGTTTTCTTTACATCAAATAATTCCACTACAGAACTGAACTTGAAACACTTCATCAAAGTCATTTATTGAATAGCCTCTTCCAAAACACAACCAGAGTGATGACAAAAGTAGCACCAATTCAAATCAACAAGATAATAATCATGATACTTAATGCTTTCCAACCAATCCCTTATTGTTTTCCTCCCAGACTCCCTCTGTTGCACATGCAACAAGTATTTTACATTTTCATTTCATCTAGCACATGAAGATGCTCATCAATAAAAGTAGGATGGAAGCCATGTTTTCTATCAAACTTGTTCCAAAGATACGAAAAAAATTATCGATCTAGCAATATTGTGCATTGCTTTGGCATAATAGATGACATCATTATTGTTCATATCTACATTAAAAAACAAAACGAAAAAATAAAAATTAATACACACACGCACAAACACCTAAACATACATATATATAGATATATATATATATACATAACATATAACACCCCATTTTTATTAATATTAAAAAACTTAATCTTATAAACCTCATGCTATAAAATAATTTAATGCTATATTAACCAAATGATATAAAATTTCTACAAATAAACCTTCATAAAAAATATTGTACACATTAAAATGGTGATAAAATGAAATGAGTGATACAACCTTATTACAATAGTCAACAAAAATTCACATTGTAAACTTATTTTTAAAACCAAATTATTATTAAGTTATTAAGCATATATTTGTATTAAATATGTTAATGCTTATATTAAATTTTTGTTAGTATTTAATCTCATGTTTTCTTATATAAATATTAACATTAAACTCATTTTGTTAAGCTTAAAAAAAGTTAAATCTTATAAACCTCATGATATAAAAATAACCTAATGCTACATGAACCAAATAATATAAAAATCTCTACAAATATAAACTGCCTAATGCCATTGAACCTAAATAAACCTAAACTTATTAAACTAATCGTCAACCAAAAATATTTACATTGCATGTTTATTGCTCATGTTCATATTAATGTATAGACACAATAAATTTGTTTAATATTAAGATTGAACATCGTTAATATTAATACCAATATCAATATAAATAAGTAAACATATTAATAGACATACTAATTACCAATATTAATATTGGTAATTTTTGGTATGGTGGCCAAATTTTTCATTAAATATTGGATATCATTGGTAATATTAACATTAATAGCATTTAGCCCATAATTTTGTATTTCATGATATAATATGAATTCGCAATATTAATATCAATATGAACCAATTATAAAATTTATTTTTAATGATTGGTTCATATAACTAGTTCTTTATGTCTAAATGGTTCATTGTAAACAAAAGAACAGTAGCCACTTAAAAAAAAAATTAAAAAATAAAAAATGAAAAATGAAAAAAAATTGAAGAACATGAAAAACGATGTAAACAACTTTCTCAAATATTACTATGAATATAATGAATGTATTCATCTCATTAATATATGAAAATCATTATTATATTAAAAGTAAATAAATAGGACAATAAAAGAAATTAGAAAAACATTATATAAATAGATCACAATATTATTAGTTGCATGTCATAGCGATATGGACTTCAATCGCTCATCTTATTTCTTCCTTATTGTAAAATATGCACTAACTTTCATCTTGGCATAATGCTAAAAAGGTAAAGGTGGTGCAATGTGTAAACCATCTATTCATTTAACTCTTGATATGGTTGTGAAGGTTAGGCCTTGTTGCTCTTTATTCCCGATATCAATTGATGCTTGTTCTAAAGTCAATCCCTATGAATTGAGGATTGTAAGAGCCCATGCCATATTCAAAGGAATTTGTTTTCGATTTCCTCTTATCACTGGTGTGATAGTTACAATGTTTGGATTGCTTGCATCAAATGGAACACCAACATTCTTATAAAAAACAATAGTTGTGAACATTGGAAGTTTAGGTGGCTTAGAGGTAGACATATAAAATATGTCCTTCACATAACCAAGTGCACCATTCACCAAGCGAGTTTCAACCCACAAATTACATGTCAACATAACATGTTGACCACGACATAACAAAACTTCACAATCCAATTGATCATAATCACCACCAACGATTTTTGAATGCCTTGAATGCTCAGCAATACATCGTGAAAATGGAGAGTTTAATGATTTTAACATATGCCTATTATGGAAGGAGACCAAATTATTTGTTGGAAACATGTGAAATGTTGCATTAAATAAATCCACTTCTCTAGGATGCAACCTCATATCAACTCGTGACATAAGAAACTCCCAATCTTCAAGAACAAGTTCTACATTTCTTATGTTATTGAGGATTCTACAAAAACAAGATTGTTTTTCATTATTCCCTCATTGGTGAGAGATTGTGTCAAGAGTGACAACAATATTAAATTTTTTCCACAAGACATTCCCTGTTGTATTACCTACATACAAAGGGTTATCTCTCACAAGAGGTAGTTGGCCAAGGTCACCCACAAGGATGATGGATATGCGACCAAAATGATAATTCCTTTTCTTTGGAAATACTTCTCTTAATCGAGCATCTATTTGCATGAATAACATTGATCCTAGAAAGCTCATTTCATCAATCAATATATATCAAATATGCCTCATTTCGTCTTGGAATACTACTAGTGATTACCCTTGTAGTGGTCGCATATCTTTAGTTGGAATTTTTAGAGCTGACTGTATTGCTTTTGCACATATATTAAAAGCAATTATTCCTGTTGGGGTAAGAAGAAGCAAAGGACTTCTTCCATTACTTGAAAAATTAGAAAGAGATTCAAAAATACAATAGATAAGGAAAGACTTCCCAATGCGAGTAGTGCCCTAAACAATCATAAGAAGACCTTCATGACTCTTATATTCAACAAAGTGCCTTAAAACAATTTCAAAAGCAAGTTGTTGTTTTTCTGCCAATGAATTTGGAGATGAAAATGTTCTATTTGAAAGGTCAACAATATCACCCCTTGATTGTCTATTCCTTATAAAATTAATAGCTTCTTCTAGAACATCATCAGAAATAGTTGTACTTTTCCAGTCAAAGGATATATCAAAGTCCTGTTGACCAATGGTGTGAAGATCAGAAACATTCACATCATTTGGTGGAACCAAGCAAGAGAAAAGATTCCTTTCTTCAAAATCACCTTCAAGATTCATTTCCTGGTTAGAAAAATCACCATCGTCTTCATCTTCAATATTGTTGACAATTGATGGATTTTGATCAACATGTCATGCTTGATATTAGAAATTCCTCCAATTTTCAATAATAATTGCAGATGAAAGGTCAATTTTTGTAGGAATGTCATGAAATGACTTATACAAGAGAAATTTTGTCTAGCAAAAGGTTTCAAATTTGTCTGAAGCCTCACTAGGAATAGAATAAAACCATGGCCAAGTCCAAAAAATAGCATGAACATCTCTAGGCTTCCATGGATCTTGTTTATGCTTGATATCAAAATATAATTACCAATCAAATGAGAAAATGACCGATTACCTGTTTTTTTGAGGTGGCAAAAAAGTCACCCATTTATGAAAAGTGGTTATTCAAAATACACCTTTTTTTGGATCATATTTTTGGCACTTTAAATTTTCTTATGAACATTATTTTTTTAGATGTGTGTTATTTTCATGTTGATTTGAAAAGTGTTGATGCAACATCAACCCCTTTTTTTAGAGGGTTTATTTTTTACACTTTACATTCTCTAATGTCTTCTTCCCTCAAATATTTATTTTTAAGTGAATTTATGTATTTAGGTTTTTTTAATTTTTCTTTTTATTTTTTTATAATGAAATCTTCATTTTTTTTGCATAGTTAAAAAAATAAAAAAATTTGTCAATATTTTAAAGTTAGGATTTTCTATATTTTTATTTATTATTAATTAGTATTTCAATTCACATCAATTAATTGTCGCTAAGAAAGAAATAATATTAAACATTTGACAAAAAAATACAAATTTTCATATAAAATACAATGAAAAAATACACATTTTGAGAGACTTTTTGTTAAAAATGGCATGTCAAATAAATTATTTTTATGGGAAAAACTTAACAAAAATAACTTAAAAAAAATAGTATTTTTTTATGAATTTTATGTAAAAAATTAATAGTGATCACAACTTTTTAACAAAAAATAATGATTCACATAAAAACTAAAGATAAAATCAGATAATACAAATATTAAACATATAAAAACAATAATCAAATACTCACTTTTCTCATAAAATCTAAAAGTCAAAACATTAAAACTAAAACGAATGAATAGCTCTCAAAATTGAGCTTTATTTGCAAACATAACTTAAAGTTAATCAATAATATCATACAATCCATGTTCAACATCTTCTAGAGTTTCATTAATGTCTTCTTCCACAACATTTTCTACTTCAGTTTGATCATTTTCCTCTTCTAATGGACTCTTTGATGTCTGCAAATCTTCCAAAGTGTCATTTTCCAATCATTCCATATAACGGTGATTGAGACTTCTTTGACTTTTTTGCCACACATGACTCATTAAAATCCCCTTTCCTCAAGCCAACTTATTGCATTACATCTGGAAGAACTTGAAGAGCATTAATTCTTTGTTGAATAAAATTGCATTGTAGTGAGTCTTTTTCAATGGCAATGTAATTTCTTCTTTTCTGTCGACAACATGCTAGTGTCGTACCTAATCATCAATCACAAAACAAATAAATAAGTAAATTAGTATAAACATATAAAAACTAAAAAGAAAATATTAAAATTCAATTTTATATAATAAACCTTACATGAACCTAAGAATAAATCCAAAACCCAATATCTTCCATTTGAACATAAATATATAAGATAGTTAATCAATACTTGCAATTTTTGATAAATGTTAACTATCTCCCTTTTTGCATCTTTATCCTCATATGTTAGTTTTCTTACGACAACATCATGAAACAGTACTTGGCTATGGCTCTTTCCATCTACTTGACACAGAAGAATAAGCTTATAGCTATCATCTTTTGTCCAACATTCAACATGGATGAACTCACAATCATTTATAATTGGTTGATCTTTAGAAGAAACAAGATTTGACTTTTTCCTGTAACATGACATAGTAAAAGTTCAATTAACTTGTACATAAAAAAAAAAACATTAATCAAACATAAAATTTCAATGTCTTACCATGTAAGTTGCATCCTTGAGTTTACTTTTCCCTTGAAACTTGTTAATAAGATTGCAAATTGTGCGTCAGAATGAAATGTCACAAATCTCCAAAGTCGTGATGTTGTGACTTCTTGAAATCCCGTAACCACTTTATTAAAAACTTGATAAGTATAAGGTTCACTATCATATCCAATGTCTGGGACATTGAAACTGTGAGGAATGTCTGCAATAACTAGGGCATATTCCTTTTTAGGTATGCGTTTTGCAATGTCTTCACAATCACCTTGTATTATTTGATATTGGATAGTTTCAACCCCAATCCAAATGAAATGAGTAAGAGTAAGATCAAGTTCATCATTCCTAAGATGATGTGTCCTCAGTCTTTCCAACTTAATTTTTTCAATAAATCTTTAGAAAGTATTTGGTACTCCATTTGAATCCTTCTTTCACACACACACACACACACACACACACACACACATATATATATATAGCAATTTACATCGGAATAAAATGAATGTCTAAATTAACATACCTTATTGAATGCAAGCTAAAAATATTTATGTGTTGTTGTAGAACTTGATTCTGGGTAGTTTCTTACAACATCATCCCAACTCTCTTCATTCAACATTTTAACCATATGTTCTTGTATTGTCATATAAATCTTGTGATTGAATAAATAAAGTAAAATACATTAATCTATTGATATGTATAACAAATACTACTAACAACAATATGTTATATTTAAAACAAAATTATAATCCAAGAAAAAGTAAAACTAATTCAACAAACTTACTTTTGAAATTCTCAGCACATTTTGTCTATTGATAATTCACCTCACTTCATACGATATAGTATTGATTTGACTAGTTTTTCATCCTTAACTCTTTGCATTGTTCTTCATGGTGTGATCATCATATCATCTCAAAGTTGCTTCATTTCAGGACCTGTCTTACTGTTGCTACATATTATGGGTTTGCACTTTTTAACCTTCTAATTTTTTATGCAAATATTCTCCCATAGGTCGAAAATATCATCAATCAATTTCCGTATCTCCCCAATTCTAAATGCTAATTGGAAAATGTTATCCATGCCTCTGAATAAATGTGAATTTGCTTTGCCACCTTTTGAATTGATTTTATTCTCAATTTGATTACTTGTTTCTATTAAACATTCCTTCTGAAAGCTTCAACTGACTTTTGTCCTATCCCCACCACATTTTTCTACAAACTCATTATTAATAAATTTGACCCTATAGATGAAAGTCATATACATTCTATACTCATTATCTACATTATGATCCCATGTCAATAACTTTGCTTTTGTTTCTGTTAAAACCAACATAAATGATGCATCTCATTGTTCCAAAAAGAGAGTTATTGGGATATTACTCGATCAATTGTCTTTTAGCCTATGCTGAATGGTTCCCTCGAATTACATAATATTTGCATTCAAAACATCATGTCCTCTCAAATGCATGTTTGTTGGGAACTTGATTTGGATCAATAATAACCACATAATCCACCACATGCGCATATGGATTGAACCTGAACAATGATTTCAAATTATGGACATGTATGTGACATGTCTTTCTAATTTGATATAAAGATTGTCCTTCATTTGGCCACCATTAATTAATTTAGTCTTCCTCAAGTGATCTCAAATTGCATTTTATTTTGCTTTAATAATGGCACCATCCTCTAACTCAGCACTTGGTGTTATGATTTCTCTACTGCCTTTAGAGATTTCACTTTGATATTCAATGTTTTCCATGACTTTTACATATTGACCAACTTTTGATTTATTCTTCTTACAGGTTAACACATCTTCTTCTAGATAAATAATCTCCTTATCATCAACTGGAAGAGCGATATGCATGGCCATTTTTCCTTTTGGTATTTTATTTCTTTTCTCCTTTTCAACAATAGTTCTAATCTCCTCCTCACTAATGGTAACATATTTTTTAGCTCCAACTTCCACATCTTAAAAAACAACATGTTTAGATTTACTAGATTGACCCACCTTAGTCATTCCTTTTTTACCCCCTCTATATGTACTATTGCAGCATCACAAGATATTTCTCTTTGCTTCCTTCCTCTTTCTTCTTTTGTCTCCATGTGGAAATTATTGATTATAATAATAATATTTGGCTTCAAACAATAACTACCCTCCATCACGATTGAAATACTCTCAACAAAATTCTATGAAACATAATACAATATATCAATGGTCAATAATTTATAAAAAAATTAATGATCCTTACAATAATGCATAACACATAAATATAATAAGCATACTTACAATGTTATTTGCAATGTTGCTTGTGATTTATTCACAGAACTGTGTAGATTTTTCATATGTGTCATACTTGACCTTTGAGAGACGATATCTAACCTTTTCACATGTATTGGCCAATCTTGCAAGAACATAAATAATGTTTGCATTCAACACCAAACATATGTCTCGTACTCTACCCATCACCTCATATGGTTCACCAAAGTTAATCATACCATAATATAGATAGATATGTACACCATCATTGGTTTCATTATCTTTAACACGTCATGTAAAACGTGTTTTATTTATTTCTCGTGCATTCTTCCATTCTGAAATAATATTGAATGTACTTGATGGGCCACTTGCTTGACTTTTATGACGTTTCTCAATTCAAGTGCGTTCAGCAGTATCCATAGTGCATCCAGCTGCAACTTTAGATGATCTAATTGATGCCCTTAGTCCAGAAACATTCACAAAGATCTTCTTGTTGCCATCTTCCTGATAGTATATATTAGTTAATTAAAAAAATACATATCATAATTTAACTCTATATATATATATATTAATATTATATATATATATATATATATATTTAACAACATAATTTTATTTAAACATATAAATTAAAATTAAATAATATAATAATAATATTAAACTATATAAATTAAATTTTAATATATATATATAATATAATACCATTTTTTTCTCAATTTTTTTTTTAATTTATTATTTAAAAACGAATTTATTAAAAAAAAATTAATATAAATTAATTATATTTAATAAAAAAAATTATAAACAATTTTTTTTTTCTTAAATGTGGGGTAGATCTGCGAGTCTCCCTCTGGCACCTGGCTGGGTCGAGCGATTGATTTTGGGAATCAAACCCTCAGCCCAACTGGGGGTCAAAGGTTGGCAGGCTAGCTTGTCGAGCCACGACATGCTAGCTTGTTGGCCGAGGGGTTGATTCTAGGAATTCTTTTTTGTTTTTTAAATACATTTAAATTTTTATTTTTTTTAAAATTGGGCGCTGAAAGCCAGTAGGCGGGCCCGACAAGCCCGCCATGCATGGAACAAACATAACCTCATCAAGTGAAATTGATCCCTTGATGTGGGGTTATCAAGTGGAGACTTTGATTCGTTCATTGGAGAAAAGGATAGGTACATAACACCTTTTAATTTATATAAGGACTTTATTAAGCATGATTGGTGATAGGGATATGATCAACATGGATGCCCATTTATAGTCCTCACCATGTCAATTGAAATGTTGATTAATGGAAGATTATTTGTAAAAGTGAACCATATACACAACTTTCAAACTACTAAATTCGATCTCAAGGAAAATGGATTACAAGTTTAATAATGAGCATTGAAATCATTCAGGAGGACTATTAATATGGTTTGACTCACTATTGGAGTAATAATCAAAGTTACCATATTTGAAAGAAGCCCTCTATCAACTATTTGGAAGCTCTTTCTTCATATTATTGAGTATTGAATATGTTAAAGGGTCAAATACATAGCCACATGGATTTAATTACTAATAGCTATTACTAATAACTACATAGAAAAAACAATAAATGTTACCAAATATACATCCATCGTGTTATTATTTTTTTATTACTTGTTAACTGGTTCTATTCGATCAATTCTGGAATATTGAGTTATATCCATTCAATGATTACTTGTAGGATAGTTATGGCTACTATTTTCCTCCATATTTGATGTAAGTTCTAAGTTTTTGAATATTCTCCTTTATCTTGTTTCAATTTCATTCTTTTTGCACACTTTGTTGCTCTTTGTATCCATCAATTGATAGATTTCTCATTTATCCACTCTTTTATTTTGTAAGTAGGCCTTTTGATCATCAATAGATAGAATCTAGATAGTCAGATCTATGTCTCTCATCACAAAAATTTTCTTTTCCTATCGATTTTCACAATATGATGGGTTACATTCATCAAATTATGCCACATATTTCAACTTTTCATCTTTTACGTCTCTTTCTAGTTCTTTTCTGTTAATATAAATAATCTAGATATTTGAAGGATCCAAAATCTAAGAATTCCTTTAATCTATAAATTGTCAAAACTTGGATCCCAATGTTGGAAAACTAAAAAGTATGTATATCACAAAATTTATTTAGGTATCAAAAAACAAGAACTAGAGGATGGAGTTTTTCTTTAGTTTATAGCTAGAGAAACACTTTACTTGAGACCAATTAGCTAAATTCAGGGTTTTCCATGTTGGTTTTAAACCTATACAATTAATTGTTGCAAATAGGTTCTTTTTTTTGTCTATTAGACTAACCTAAGTAACCACAAGGGATTTGAACCGGTGACCTATCGCAAGGAGTGCCTTAACAGCGCACCCATTCAACGTCAATCCAAAGCTCCGTGCACTGTTGCAAATAGGTTCTTAATGAAACATAAAAGATACAATTGACAACACACACATTAACATAGAGATTTTACCCTGGAAACCCAAAATTAGAAAACTAGAAGAAAAAATTCAGTATATTCATCTTTATAGTATTACAATACATTATATATATCCCACGACATCCATAAAATGTCAATCCATTACTAGTATAAATGGGGCCAAAATCCAACAGCTATTAGTTGGATATGCGACTTATTGGCATTGGTTATTCGACATAGTGGTGCTCAACAACTCATCGCTGACATTGTGTCGAATAGTCAAGTGACATTGTAATTCGTCGGATATTCGACGCATGTAATGCCAAATATTCGACAAGTCCCGTGTTGCATTCCATCACCCCATACTTGCAAAATTGCGACATTTTTTGTTGGATATTTGACAATTTGTTAGTTTAGTCCGACAGGATAAACTGACATTTAGTCATCATATAATTGACGATCTACCTAGATTGTGCAATGGGAGCTTTATATCTCTAACACTCCCTTCTGTTGGTATGGAGCGGCTCGTTTGACGTATCAGCATTGAATAACTGACATGACGTTGAATTAGCTCGACAAGAGTTTTGAATATTAGATGTGTCATTTTGTCGGTATAGGGTACGCAGTCTGACAGTGTTGCGTTAGATATTTGACGAATAACAGTTCTGTCTGGCAGGAGTGTTATATGTCCAATGCTTCTTTCCATCATTTTTGCATCGAATATCTGATGCTTATATTTCTATCCAACGGGAGTGTTGTACGACCAATACTTTGTTCCGTCAATTTTACATTGATTATCCAATGATTATGTCAACCGATAAGAGTCGAATATTTGACGGATAGCCTGTTCTGTTGAATATTCGATGGAATTATGTGTATATATATATATATATATCTATATAATTTCACATCTTTTTTATCTCAATCATGGTTACTTTTAGGCATTTTATTGCTTCAATCAATACAACAAGCTTGGTTATAATTCCACCTTGCAAGCTCCATGGTATATATTATGCAACTATAAGATAACTTAATGAGTAAATTTGTTATATGGTCACATGCCTATTTTATAAAATTAAGTAGCCTTAAGCTAATTTTATAGCACATTATGTTAAGAAATGATAGCCCTCTTAAATCTTAATGTTTCATCATTTATGACTATTCCATAGCATGACGCGGCATCTGAGTATATTAATGATTTGATTCTTCACACATCTACCTATTTTTTGTTATTTGACCACACCAATTCGTGAAAAATTCGACATTACCTCCCAAATTAATCAATAGCTTCAAGTTTAAGAATGGAAAACTACTTCTTTATCAAACCTTCATCAATAGAAAATATTCCAAATATAGGCATCTAAAAATGCAAGGCTTGGTAAACAAGTATGAACCAGATAACACATAGGCCATAAGGGCCAACTCAATTTTTATAGATTTTTCTCAGAATATCAATGGAGCATTAACCCTAGTTTGACAACTATCCATTATCATAACAAAGGATTCCATAAGATTGATAAACAACCTCCATCAATAGGGAGATATGTGGTCAAATAATGTCAAAATTTCGATTGACAAGTAGGCTTTGTTCCTTGAAAAACCCTCTTTACTCCTAGACTTCTAGAAGGGAATTTATGGGGATGTGTTATCTTAACCGTCGAATTACATAGATTTTTCCATCCATAAGTTTTTCACGTACTAAATGAGCTATAGTATGACCTACCATTACCATATGTGTATTTTGATGGATCTTAAGGAATAAAAACTATTAAATATGTTATTTTCTCTTCTTAGAAGTCTAACAAAAATGGTCATGATTATTAGAAAATGGAAGAACCATGACACAAGATTGTATCACCATGGACCCATTAGAATGCTAATCTCAGCTGAGTTATAAATATTAAACATTTAGTGAGAGTATTTGTTTCAAGTGTATCTGGACTAAACACAAATATAGGGCTTCATCATCAAAAGGACTTTTTGAGTCACCTACCCTAAAGGATGCAAAGCATTGCAATGTCTACATTTACTCAATAAAAAAATAAATGAATTTAAAAAACAAACACTAAAATATGGTAGGTGGGGTCCCTTGTCCCTTAGTGTAATAAGGAGATAATTTGCATTTTTTTCTTATTTTTGTTGCTATAAGAAATTTCATATTGCTTGTATGTGTTATAAGTGATTGCAACACAACATAAATGTGGTAAGTTGACAAAATGTCCTTCCAAACAAAGACATCATATTATCATTGTAAATAAAAAAATTTATACGACTATTTCAACATTCAACAATATGAAAAACTTATGCTAGAAACTCGATGAAGTCACAATGTTTCGATAAAGCAAATATATCATCTTAAATGGTAGTTTCTAGTTAAAAAAAAAAAATTGATTTTTAATGCGTTTGATGATTAAGAACCTCTTATGATGGCTATGAATAGCATGAGTTCAAGACATTAAGGCTCAAAATTTCTAGTGGATTTGCATCCATTCTTGCAAATTCTAGAAACAATATCAAGGCCTAGTCACCAGATTTATAACTCAAGGAAACAAAGAATTTATAGAGAAATGTAGCTCTATTTTAAGGGTCCAAGAGGCATACTCTTAAGATATTGGAAAGCTAAACCCATCTCAAATAAGATCGAAGTCATTTGCAATGTAATTAGCCCTATTCTAAGTGTCCTCTGAATTTTGTATAACAAAGTGTGATTTTTTTATCTCTGCTTCAAAGAGGCTGAAGGTCAAGACCTTTGGAAAAGTGATCGAGCTTCTGGACTTGAATAGGACTATTTTCAACATCTCATGAAGTTTAACTTATAGTAATAACCTCAAATCCAAAGTTCTAGGGATTTTCATGGGCCTATTCTAGGTTGTGAATATTGAGACAAGAAGAGTCCCAAGTCCTGATCACCTTTTGGGCATACGTGTAACATTGAAGGCTTGATACTCAACCCTATAACACTTAGTGAAGGATCCAAGTAATTTTGAGCAAATACTATTGTTAAAGGTACAAACTCTTCATCTCAAAGAAGACCGAGATTCATCTATATCTCTGTGCATAACTAAATCAATTTTGAAGGCATTTTGGAAGGGTTTTGGGTTTCTAGGTTAAAATCTCTTTGTTAATGTGTGTGTTTCCCATTGTATCTTTTTTGTTTCATTAAGAATCTATTTCTAACAATTAATTATATAGGGTTAAAACCAACATGGAAAACCTTGAATTTAGCTAATTGGCCTCAAATAAAGTGTTTATATGGCTATCAACCAAAGAAACACTCCATCCTCCAGTTCTTGTTTTTAGATATCTAAATAAATTTTGTGATATACATACTTTTCAGTTTTCCAACATTGGGATCTAAATTTTGATAATTTATAAATTAAAGGAATTCTTAGATTTCGGATCCTCCAAATATCTAGATTATTTATATTAACAAAAAAAGAACTAGAAAGAGACATAAAAGGTGAAAAGTTTGAAATATGTGGCATAATTTGATGAATCTAACCCATCATATTGTGGAAATTGACAGGAAAAGAAAATTTGTGTGATGAGAGACATAGATATGACTATCTAGATTCTATTTATTGATTATCAAAAGGCCTATTTACAAAATCAAAGGGTGGATAAATGATAAATCTACCAAATCATGGATACAAAGTACAACAGAGTGTGCAAAAAGAATGAAGTTGAAACAAGATAAAGGAGAATCTTAAAAAACTTAGAACCTACATCAAATATGGAGGAAAATAGTAGTCATAGTTATCCTACAAGTAATAATTGAAAGAATATAGCTCAATATTCCAGAATTGATCCAATAGAACTAGTTAACAAGTAATCAAAACAATGATAACACGAGGGATGTATATTTGGCAGCACTTATTGTTTTTTCTCCTAAATATTAGAAGACTCAAATTTTATTTTTGGAAATTCAAGCCTAAAATATTATTAAAATAGAAAATATAGTTAGAATTTTTTTTTGTTATTTTTGGAAATTTTGTCCTAAAAAATTATTGAAACATCTAATATAGTTAGCAAAATATTTTGTATTAAGGAAATCTAGAGTGCAATACCAAAATATGCCATAGGCATCTATTGATGAGAAAAATGATTATTTACAAAACAAAAAGATGGATATGAGAAATTTATCAATTGATGGATAGAAAGTACAATAGAGTGTGCATAGAGAATGAAGTAGATACAAGATAAAGGGTGATCTTCAAAAACTTAAAACCCACGTCAAATGTGGAGGAAAATGGTTAGTTATAGCTATCCCTCAAGTAATCATTGAAAGAATATAGCTCAATATTCCAGAACTGATTTAATAAAACAAGTTAATAGGTAATAAATAAAGAATAGCTTGATGGATATATATTTGGCCCAATTATTATTTTACATCCTAACATGTTAGAAGAGTCAAATTTTATTTTTGGAAATTTTGTTGAAATGGCTAATAGAATTAGAAAAATATTTTGTATTAAAGAAAGCTAAAGCTCAAGACCAAAGGATATAGAATTTTTTTGAAATAAAGGCTAAATCTTTTCAAGAACAGTGACAAAATACTAATAAATTGTAAGTACCAATTTTTAAGATTAAACTTTTTCAATTTGTATTAATATGTAAACCTTCTAAGTTATTGTGTTTTTTTTAATACCCAAAGCATTTTTAGTCTATGTATTTGAGACCTTAGCTATATAAATAAAGCTTTGGAGATAGAAATTTGATATTAGTTCCCCTATTGTAAATATGTTTTTATTGATTTGATGAATGTATAAGATTTCATGAATGATACTTGAAGTATCTAATATGAATTTATATTATCATTACAATCACTTTGGTATACTTGTGTCTTCACTCAAACACATTTTATATTACTATTGAACTCTTTATGCTCAGTATGTATTCATTATTAACAAGAATTGTAAATTTGTTTGTATTAACATCTTTATCTTGTTATTTTTGTTCCTTGTGTTTCACTTTAATATCATCCAACTTGTAAGATTGGTAACAGACCAACCTGAAACCTTGAAAGGTGCAGAGGCAAGGCACCAAAAGAAGAAAAAAATAAGCGACAACACCCCAAGAAAGATCAGTGAACCCCATCACCAGAACTTGAGAGAAGACACCAAAAATAAGAAATATTGCCGTTATGCCCAAAACACGATCAAGGTAGTAAAAAATGAAATTGCCAGGAATGATGGAGAGTCACCAAGAAGAAAAACCCTCCACATGAGCCATGTACCCCTGGTAGTGAAAAAACAGGCTCTAGGCTCAAGAACATGGAGCCGACACAAAACAAAAACAGATAGGGAAAGTAACAGCCGTTCAGGTTGAAGATAGACGGGGATTGTGGACGGTAGTGAGGACCCCTTGTCAACTCATAAATCAGACCACTCTACAAAATAAGACTTGCAAAAGACATAGTTTCCCACCAGAGAAAGACGTAGATGCACCAACTCCATAAAATATGAGAAGTGTGGAGCATGGGGCAAGTGGGACTAGGGTTCCAACCGCCCCACCCCCCACTCCATGCAAAAAAACCACCTGTAAAAAGGGAGAATGTTAATACAAAACAAATAACAATAGAAGGGAAAGGAAATCATGAAGAACACCAACAAAAAATTCCTTCTGGTCTTCGAAACTGTCACTAAGGTTTCCTTCAATCCCTTAGTCACCAAGTTGGGTGGTTTTCCTATGAATCTTAACAATGAAAATCTAAAAGTATCTAAAAATCATGGCATAAATATTGCAACCGCATCTAAAAATTATGACAAAAAAATATGAGGTAGTTTTCCACATGGCATTGTATCGTGCAAAGGCCACAATAAGACCTTCACGTTATGGTCCAATCAAATGTTTGAAAAATAAAATTTTCAATAATATTGAAAAATAAATATATGTTTTTCAAAGTTAAACATTATAACTTGCATTGGTCAATGATAAACTGATGCCAGCCTAAGCTGCATATACCCCAATGATGCAGCCTAAGCCGCATATACCCACAATATGCAAATATAGTTGCATGTCACACTATGTGTGTCCCAAGAATTCTCAAAATTTCCAGACTTAGTCAAACCTTCACAAATCAAGGCTTAATGCTTCTTAATTAAATTCTTAAGGCTCCTTAAATAACTCCATGAGGAAACATTTGACTTAACTATCCAAAGTCTAACTCTTTAATAAACCTTTGAGCAGAACCTTACACAACCCTTCATAACCCTTGGTTAATTCTTATTACTCACGCATGTCAACCATATCATGGTCTTCAGACTTTGGTTAAAACCCAAAATTAACCCATAAAACATTAACTCCCCTCATTTCTATTATAATTCCCGTATAATAGAAATATTTCATAAAACACACTTAAACCTCACCTTTCCACCATTCTTCAAACCTTTTCACATATTTTGATGCTCTCCTTAGCGCGTTAAATCTCCGTCATCGATATCATTCCTCGATTTGATGGTTATCGCATCACTCGATCGATAACTATCCCAGACGATCTCCACCATTGATCTGCTCCATCCGATCCAACAGTTGTCGCGTCACCCGATCGCCAACAAGCTTGACTGATCTCCACCATTGATCAATCTCGTTTGATCCAACGGTTATTGCACAATCTCGTGTAGATACTTGCAAGACTGATATTAGATTTGAAGAACACGAGAAAAGTGGTTTTCTCCCTCCACTGTTTGCTACGTGTCAGTTGCTAGAGGTAATCGCATGAAAGTTTGAAAGGTTGCTTACTACGTTTAGGGCATGCGAGAAACTACTTCTCGTCTTTGGAAACTGCCCATGTGCTTAAATCAAACCTTTTAAGAAACTCGGCTTAATAAAGGTTTAGTGCTTAATCTCCACCATTCATCTTCTTGACTTTGTTTGCGTGATTTAATCTTATCCTTCTCTAGAATTTTCTCTACAAATCAACTAGATCATTGATATCATGTAGAAATTTCACCTGCAGATCAAACTAATATATGTAATGTACTAAAGAATAATACTAGATCTACATCTACCATAAACTTTGTGGAAGCTTAATTGAACATGAGCAACATCAAGCATGAACAGATATAACTGAGAATGAGAAGTAATCAACCATAACACAGAAGATATAACCTGGGGAAAGCGCTAGCCTAAAACCCCATCTTTGTGTTATCAATCAAGTGGAAATCTTCAACAACATGCAAAAAAATTCATCTCAAAACTATCCTGCTCTCTCTGTACTCTGATGATAAAGCTCATGGACTACCTAGCCCTGAATATATAGGCTACACAAGTCCTCCAAGCTCTTATTTCCTTGCGTAGTTTTGATTCGGTTTCAATGTCATAACATGTGTGAATTGGCCACATCATAACTGTTGTAACCTTAGGTCCAACTACGCAATCCATAAGGAATAATATTTCTTCTACATATTCCTTATATGATTATGAAAATCACAAAATCATTAGGAGAAGAGATGTAATATTCAATGAAAAGGTCTTGTATAAGTATCAGTTGCGAGAAAAGAAACAGGAAAAAGAAAACAAGGAATACGCAGTTCTTGATGAAATCACTAAAAAAGTAAAGGTGCCTAAAAATAATAATAATCAAAAACCACAACAACAGCAACCACCACAACAGCAACAGGCACCCCAAACACCTGAAAGTGGTGTTAGAAGATCTACCAGGATAAGTAGACCCCCTAAACGATACTCTCCTTCATTATATTATTTATTGTTGACTGATTCTGGTGAACCCGAATGTTATGAAGAAGCAATGCAGGTTGAAAGTAGGAAGAAGTGGGAGGTAGCCATGGAAGAAGAGATGGACTCCTTAATGCATAAACAGACTTGGGACTTAGTCAAGTTACCTGCAGGAAAAACTACATTCAAGAATAAATGGGTTTACAGGCTAGGTATCCCCATTCTTTCTCATGTTTTCTTTGGCGAAACATTCACATTGGAACCTAGATCCAAGATAACTTGGTCCATTTCGTATTCCCCTTTTTGTGCGGTGAGCCTCATCTCATGCCCAATCCTTGCCTTATGCTTGCCAAGCTTTCTGACTACGCACAATTCGCCAGTAGCACCGTCCTTGCCAGCGCACCAATTGAACAGTTCCTGAAGGCCCTTCACAACCTTACTATCGTGGAGCAGTTTTATGCAGGCCTCCAAGAACGTGGTAATCATGGATGGGTCCATTTCTTCAACTGGATTCTCATGACTTCCTAAGGTAGAGGCCTCAGCGAAGCTTTTCTTTGCTTCCATAAATTTTGCTTTCGCGCACTCCACATCAAACTCAGTGTCCTTTTCTGGTGCTCTGTGAACCCATTCACCTTTTGCAGGTTGCTTCCCTTTATCCTCCCCAGTCGTCGTTCCGCTCCGCAGCATAAGGTTTACTTTAGGGTCATGCTATATTTGCGGAGATATGATCTAAGGAAGTTGGTCTTTTTGCAGACTCCTGAATTACATTCCAAACAGGAGACCTAGGGAAAATCGTCATAACTTTCTCTCTGAGTATTGGATTGAAATTTCGCAAGAAGGTGTAGAAAGAGGACGGACTGTAGTTTCTTGTATATATTTTTCAGAGCCAAAGGTCGAAACAGGGACATGTGGTGCATCGTACAAGTTCGCTCTATTGAACTAGTCTATAATCAGGTCATTGTGAGAGATTTGGTATAACTCTTCCTTGGAGAATCCAATTTGAATCAGACTGGTGGCATTGGAAAGAGGACACAGAGGGTCACTGCAAGTCGCAATTTCAGAACTGGATGATCCGAAATTATAGAGATACATTAAAGGCAATATCGAGCTCCTACAAAGTGAAAAAAGGTGTGTAGATTTTTTTAAATTTTTGCTTAAGCTTGGTTTGAAAAATTATTTTAAAGGAATTCAAAGGGCATAGTAGAGCATTATTATCAGTAGTTGATGCCCCGAGGAAAGAAAATGCAAACACTTAGTAAGCAACCTGAAATCTCTAGCATGACTCATGAAGAAGAGGAAGAAATGCTACATGATATATCAAAATTACAAGACCAATTGCAACAAATGTCACTCTCACAAAAGCTAACAGAAGCTAAGATAAATGGCGTGGAATCTAAGATAAAGGGCATGGAAGTTAAGATGGACGATTTGAAGATAGACATGAAGACAGATTTGAAGACAGGCATGGCAGATTTGAAGACAGATTTGACAATTTTTCTACAAGAAATACTTACTAATGGTGAAAGGGTAGTAAAGGAAACTCATGATGCGAACAAAAGAAATGTTAATCATGATTTCATAGACTCTAATGTTGGATCGAAGACCCACCATATTCCAAAAAATCGATATGAGGAAGTTTGATGGCAAGGATCCCGCAACATGGATATTACAGATGGAGCAATTTTTCGATCTCAATAATGTGAAAACACACAAAAGGTACGTATTGCAACTTTATATTTGGAACCAAATCAGTTTGTATGGTATCAATGGCTTTGCTCTCGTAAACAAAATATCACTTGGGCAATTTTTATGGAAGAATTGACAGCACATTATGAGGATACAAAAAGCAACACTTTTTTTAGCCAATTGATAAGCCTCAAACAAAAGGGTTCAATAATGGAGCACATTAAGGAGTTCCAAAAATTGAACATAAGGGGAAAAAATATTCTAGAGGAGCATAGGATTGATGTGTTCATAGGGACTTTAAAGGATAATATCCAACATGATGTTCACCTTTCGGAATTTGATTCATTAGAGAAGGCATTCAGATTAGCAAGAAAAATGGAAAGCAAAATTATGGCAACCAGGAACCATACCACTCACAACTATAAAAATGGAAGTGTTGTTGCCCCTAGTCTTCCACAACCTAAAAGGTTGACACCACAACAATTGGAAGAAAAAAGAGCAAAAGGGCTTTGTTACAGTTGTGATAGCAAATACACTAAAGGTCATAAGTGTGCTAAGAATAAATTATTCTACATAGATTGTGAAGAGGAAGAAGGAAAGGAGCAAGAAATGTCAAAAGAAGAGGATATACTCCAAGAACAAAGCCTAGATGAAGAACAAATGAATCCGACCATATCTTGTAATGCATTGGCGGGAATTACCACTCCTCAAACCATCAAGATA
>APFE030452316.1:110419-177876 GCA_000404065.3 Pinus taeda | reverse complement strand
TTCTCCTTCCACTTCCTAAAAGCATCGGATTTGGAGATTATCCTAAATAGGCCTTGGGTATTTGGTAGAAGTTTTCTTTCTCTTTCTAGATGGTATTTGGGTTTTGATCCTCTAAAGAATACCCCGTCAAACTGTATGATCTGGGTAAAGCTTCCCAATTTACCTCTGGAGCTGTGGTCGACTGAAACTCTTTCAGAGATTGGGAATTCTATCGGGAAGTTTATTTATGTAGACCCTTAGTGCAGGGGTGAGAGAGACAAGAGGATTGCGTGGATTTTAATTGAGAAACCTTACAAAGGAGGCTATCCAGATCATATCGAGATTCCCTGGGATGGTGTTAAAATCAGTCAAAGGCTCGATTTTTGCGGCATCCCCTTCAGATGCTCTCTGTGTCACAAAACGGGGCATCTCATCAAAAACTGCAGCTCTCGTATCAACCGTAGGTCAAAGAAGCATTATTTCTATAAGGGTAGGAAATCTGACTCGGATCCACTTTCTGATGAAGTGAGCATCCTGGATAGTCAATTATACAATCACGACACAGACCCGCTCCGATCTATGGATATATCTCGCGATAGAACTGTGCCTCTCAATGATCCGGATTTCGGGTTTCCTATTCCAGAGCCATTTGAGGAGAAAGCAGTGCCCTCTCCCCCTGCTATGAATCATGGGGTCTTTGCGGTTGGCTCCCATACTATCCAGATATCCTCATCTTCTCCCTCTCTGGTCCATCCTCCTGAAGGTTTATCGAAAGGCAAGGAACCTATGCTCTCCCCTACCCCTTTTAATTCTCCTACGGACTCGCCTATAAATATACCCGACAGTGATATTGATCTCTTTTTACAAAGAAATCCTTTGGAGCTCGAGCCATTAACTATTCACAGACCATCTTTTCCTTCCTATCCATCCATCAGCGCAAATTCTACAAAGAATATCACTGTCAGAAAGAAACTTAAGGGAGGTAGTCGTCATTTCAGAGGCAGATCAATTGTTTCTGAATTTGGTATCACAAATTTATCCCTCGTCGAAGTTCCAATATTGGACTCTGCCGACTCTCAGCCTCTTAGAGCATGCATGGCTGGAGAGTCTTCAAAATGACTTTTCTGATATCAATGAATATCAGGGGGTTGGGCGCTCCCCCAAAATTTTTAGCGCTTAAAAAAATATTCTCTGCGGCTCGCCCCAAAATTATTTTTATTCAGGAAACCATGCACTCTAGCAAGGCATCTCTTGCGTTTTTTAGAAGGATGTTTCCATCATGGTTTATGGTTGCCACTGAGGCGAATGGTCTGTCTGGAGGTTTAACTGTCTTGTGGGATCCTGTTTGGATAAAAGCAAAGGCTTTTAAATGCTGTGTTGGGATCTTAATTTCCGCCTCAATTAGAGGTCATGTTTTTATGCTTAACATTCTAAATGTATATGCTCCTTATAGGAACAGGCTTCTTTTCTGGGAAAGGTTGTTTGCTTTGGAAATTCTTGATTTGGAGTCTTTGCTGATAGCGGGGGACTTAAACGTGACTCTTAGTCTTGATGAGTGTTGGGGTAACTGCAGGAAAAAATATCAATTGGCTGACAGACTCAGAATGGAATTTTTAAGCAGGGATCTAGTGGATGTCATGCCGGACCAAATGATGCCCACGTGGGATAATAGCAGGTTTGGACAAGCCTACATTGCAAAAAGGATTGACCATTTCATTATTAATGCCAGCATCATTGCAAAATGGGGTATGCCGTTTTCTTTTATTGGAAATGATTTTACTTCCGACCATAGGCCTATTTTTCTCGAATTGAGGGATATGGATTATAGAAAGGATAATTCCTTCAAATTTAACAGGATCTTCTTAGACGACAAATCTTTCATTGAATCTATATCTAGAAAATGGATGGAATTGCAAGCATCTGACATGGCCCTTTTCACTACTTTCCGCGAAAAGATCTTGTGTCTGAGAGTGCTTGCAAAGGACTGGCAATTCCGGAAATTAAAGCAGGATAAATGGGAGCTAAACAACATCCAAAAGGAGTTGGATAATTTCATCTCTTCATCTTCCCAAAATTGCTTGACCTTTGAGCAAAAGATCCATATCAGAGATCTGGAAAAAAAGAAGCAAATGTTGTTGCTAAAGGAAGAGGCCTCTTGGAGGCTAAAAAGCAGAGCGCTTTGGTTAAAGGAGGGGGACCGAAACACGAAGTTTTTTCACAATTACGCCAATGCCAGAAGAAGGAAAAACTCCATATGGAAGATCGAAGACGGTGAGGGAGGCTTCTTTTTCTCGCAAAATGATATTGCTGATGAAGCATCAAGGTTCTTTCAGAACCAATATAAAAGGAATCAAGGTAACATTAATGATATGTTGTGGGCTGTGGATCCGATGCCTGAAATGTTTGATGAGTCTGCATATGAAAATTTTATTAAACCGGTCTCAGAAGAAGAGCTCCTTGCTGCTATAAAGTCATTCAAAAAGGACAAGAGTCCTGGGCCAGACGGTTGGCCAATCGAATTTTTCTTGCATTTTTATGACATGTTTAAAATGGACCTGCTGAGAATGGTGGAAGTCTCTCGTATGTTTGGAAATATTCACAGCGCTTTATCTTCCACATTTATCGCTCTTATTCCCAAAAAACATAGATCCGATTCCTTTCATGACTACAGACCAATTGCACTATGCAATACTTTGTTTAAAATCATCACAAAAATTATAGCGGAGAGGATGAAGCATGTTCTCAACTCTTTCATCACAAGGGACCAGCAAGCGTTTCTAAAAGACCAGAATATTTGGGATGTTGTTGCTATGACTCAGGAATGCCTTTTTTCTATGTTGTCAAACAATATTGAGGTGGCTATTCTTAAGATTGATTTGAAAAAAGCCTATGATTGTGTTGACTGGGGCTTCCTTAGAATCCTGCTGGCAAAAATTGCGCTGAGATCTAAAGGCATTGAATGGATAATGGCGTGCATAGAAAACGTAAATTATTCTGTCATTATAAATGGAATACCGTCATCTTTCTTTCCAGCTAAGAGGGGTCTTCGTCAGGGTTGTCCTCTCTCCCCATTGCTTTTTATATTGGTTATGAACTCTCTCAGCTTATAGATCAACAAGGCAGTATCAGAACGAAGATGTAGGCCGGTCAAAATCTGCAAAGGAACTTTTTTATCCCACAATCTTTTTGTTGACGATATTCTCATTTTTTCCATGTTTTGTAAAGTTTCCTGGTTATTTCTAAATAGCATCTTAGTGAAATTTCAGTCAGCTTCTGGAATGGTTATTAACAAGGAAAAATCTATGTTGTATCATAACGAAACAAATATGGAGATTGTTCTATGGATTGCAACAATGATCGAATAAGCCAGGCTTCGATCAAGAATGGCATAAATTATCTGGGTTTCAACTTGAAGGCAAAAGGTAACAAAAAACGGGACTGGCAATGGCTTATTGAACGCTTCTACAAAAAAAATTCTGGATGGGAATCGAGACTCCTCTCTCTACCAGGGAGATTTATTTTGGTACAGACAGTTTTATCTCAGCTGGCGGTCTACTGGGCTCATCTTTATCTTCTTCCTGCTTCTGTCGTTAAAAAAATGTGCTCTTTAGCTACAAACTTTTTATGGGGAGGAAAATCCTATCAGTCTAAGATTCATTTGGTAAAGATGGAAGCTATTTCTAGGTCGAGAAAGGCAGGAGGCTGGGGTCTTTTGCACATGAGGACTTTTGCAAAAGCTCTTCTTTGTAAATCTCTTCATAGAGGTATCTTTGGTGAGGGGCCGTGGAGCAAGTTTATTAACAGGAAATACTTAAAAGGTAGAAGTATGGAGTATTGGTACAAAAGGAAATCCATGGGTATAAAAAGGGGGTCTGCTATCTGGCAAAGCTTTAGGAAAATCCAGCCTTTCTTCATGGAAAATTTACGCTGGAAGATTTTCTCGGGTTCAAGCATTCTCATTGGTTTTGATTCCATAGTAAACGGTTTGGTTTCCTCTATCCCTCTTTCTCTGGTTTCTTATCTCCACTCAAAAGGCATTTTCACGTGGGATAAGTTGATAAAATCTTGGTCTTTCACTTCTCCTGTCTGGAAGAACGAAGTGGACTTACATCTGCCTCCCTCCATTCGTCCTCTTTGGAGCTCTGTTCTTCAAGTATTAAAGGGATTGGCGATTCGGCGCACAGGCTCTATGGATGTTCTGGTTTGGGCTCTTCCCCGTTCTCCTTTACCAATTCGCGTAAAGGATCTATATGCAGCATTATCCTCGGGGTCATCAAACACCTCTCAATTGATCTTTCCTCCCTCTTTATGGAAGGTCCCATGCCCGCTAAAAATGATCTTCTTCACGTGGTTGGTTTTCTGGAATAGGAATCTCACATGGAAGGTGCTTCAAAGAAAAGGGTGGCAGGGACCGGGCTGCTGCGCCTTGCGTCAGAATGCCGCTGAGACAAATTTACATATGATATTCCAATGTCCCTCATCTCTTCTTATCTGGTATGATCTTTCCTTGTCTTTTGGTTTTCCTTACCACATTTTTTCCTATGTACAGGATGGTATCAAATGGTGGAGTGAACAGATCACATCTTGGCGTACCTTGTTTGTTCTGGTCAGCTGGTTCTTGTGGAAATGGAGGAACGAATATATCTTCCAGAATTCAAGGAGGCCTCTGAAATCCTTTTTGTTTCGCATCCTGGCCAATCATGACCTCTTGGGTTGAATCGGACCTGGGTCCTTTTTCATGTGTCTTACTTCCAGATGTTTTGATTATATGTTTATGTACAATTTTTTTGAGGAGGACATATTTTTCTCCTAATCTCTCCAGTTTTGTTATGGATCTGTGTTATGCATAGAATTGTCTATATGTTTGACACAGAGCTGTCAGGCATCCCTTTGTTTGGGTCATCAGGCTATTTTTTTGTGGCTCTTTTTGTTTCCTCACTATTTGGATCTTTCTATATAAACTCAGATATTTATATTATCTTAATATAAGCAATTATGGTTTTTCTTCTGAAAAAAAAATTCTGCGGAGTTTTGGCTTTCTGGCCATTTCTGCGAAAGTACTCCAGATTCAGACACATAGCAGGAACATTCAGCTTACATATTCTACATAAGCTTTCTGGTGGGGGAACAAGGAGATTCACATACGCTGCCCTGAAAACGGCGACTAATAATTTCAACGATGAATTAGGAAGACGAGGATTCGGAACGGCGTACAGAGGTGTTCTGCCTGATCAGAGACAGAATGCAGTGAAGAAGCTTGAGGGGGTATTTTCACATCATTTACCAGTAACAGGCGTATTGTGACTGTGAGTGAGAATGGTAGACGCAGGCAACTACGCATTTACAACTTTTTTGGTCGTTGTGATAATACTGGTGGGAGCAGCAGCAGATGTGACTACACCGTCCCCCAGCCTGTCAATGGAAGCAAGCGCTGCTTCGATGGCCATCGTTCCCTCTTTATTTGCCGCCCCCATGGCCTCCTTCATCCCCTTGTTATCTTCTTTGCCGCCCTCAAGGCCTCATTCATCCCCTTGTTATCTTCTTTTATATATGTCTGATTCTATGAATTCATTACTCGATTCTATCTTATAAATCTAACTATATCAAAGAGAAGCAAAATATCAAGATGTTTTAACAAATCTTTTATGTAACAAAACAATAAGCTATACTACCAAGATGCCTAAAATCTTTGCACACCTGACCCTTTCTTTAGGTTGAGTTGGTGTGGCCATCAAACAAACAAAAGCCCTTTCTTTAGGTTGAGTCGGTGTTGCCATGAGGAAGTTTTTTCAACAAACAAAAACGCCAACTTAAATGAGTGGAAAATGACACATTATATTTATTTTTAATTTTTTATAAATAAATTATATTAATTTTTATTTTTATTTTAAATATTTTATTATATTCAACGAGTAAAGTTTAAGTAACAATTTCAACGCAAATTTAAACTGAATAAAACATAATTAATTATTGAATATTGTATTTATCATAAGAAATGTTTAAAAGAGTTAATTAATAGGGGTTTTTGTATTTTTTATTTCATTACTTGGGTTTTTTTTGTACTTATTGTACTTTAGAAAAAAACGTTAATACCAATCATACAATTTAAATATATTTTTCATTGTAATTGGCATACATGTCTAGTTATTTGGCATGATTTCACATGTATATGATGGTGACCTACAATTAGTTTCAATCATGTTAACCAAGTAATGGTTTTGATATTTATAGTCTTCATTGTAATTGACATACATGTCTAATTACTTCGCAGGGATATGATGGTGACCTAAAATTAGTTTCAACCATGTTAACCAAGTAATAGTTTTGTTATTTACTTAAACCATTAATACAACTTTTATTTTTCCTAATATGTGACATTTTCCTTGTTGCATTTAGAAATAGGAGAATTCCTCTTCATGATGGAAATACAATTGTTTGTTTTGTTGTTAACTATAGACCACATCATCTTTTCATGGTATATTTTGCTACTCCTCAGATGCTAGTGTAATTAGCAAGGTTGCGAGTGGTCCTACTATTGTCATGAATGCATCATTTTTTAAAGAATAGATTTTGAAATCATCTACTGGGATTAAAACTTTTTTTTGAACTGATGGATAATAGTTCTTGATCTTACCTAACTCTTTCACTCCTGAGCCCATGAAAACATTATGCCCTTACACCTCGAACATTCTTGTTTTCGTTGAACCTACTTCAATTACTCAACATAAGCCTAGGAGCTTTGCTATGGACTCAAGATCTTGATCAAGCTCTTTCACTAGCGAGATTTTTCCAATCCTATTTGAGAAATTGGTCGATCTTATACCCATGCATTCAGAAGTGTGCTTTGTTCATGATGATATCTTCCCAAATATTCTAGTCCTTCGGTGTACCTTTACACCTTTAGGGGCAACTACTAGTTAAATTCAAACGGAGACAAGTCCATTGAATGTGCATCTCACATTTTCGTTGTTGTGGACCACAACCTATGATTCCTTTTAAATGATAGATTCCTTTCCAATAGTTAGGCTGCTAACTTATCAATCTGTTTTCAAATCAGGGTAATTGGATGGTAAGGATTCGTTGGTTTTTTTTTTCCCAATTTCCCAATTTAGGGTAAAAAAGTTAAATGTGTTTGTTTACTTTTTTATTCTTCTTTTTTAAGCTTTATTGGTTGGAACTCTTTCATTTTCACTCATTTTTATTGGTGCAAACCATTTAGTTTTCATTTTTTTCAAAAAAAAATTAACAGAGGGAAAAGATAGTTAACTGATAAATGTCAGCTTTACTAATTAGAAATCAACTTTATGTCAAAAAAATGCATCCTACTACATTATGTAATGTCATTAAAATTTATATAACTAGCAATTACACCATATGTTGGAAAGGAAACACCATAAGGTTGTGGCATAGGTAAGAGTAACAGATCAAAATTAATGATTTTTTCATTCTTTTAATTCCAATTTTGATCTTGATCAGACAAATCTCACCACTCAAATGTAACTCCATGCTTCACCATGGATTGAGAAATTTGTGCCACCTACTAATTGATTTTCAGTCGCAGTGTATCAACTGATTTTGCTCATAATGATGCCATAGATCCATGGTGCTTCCAAATCATCCCTACCTAAAACAATCTAACCTATGTGACCAGATTTGATTGGGGGACCTTTTTTCTTGTTATGTTCCCATTCACTTCCTTGTGTTGACACTGCATTAATACAAAAGTAATCAATTTTATATGCATAATATATGGAGATTGGGGGCCTCGACATCCTTCAGCAGCTCGCCCACATAGATCTTTCGGGCAATGACTTGTTAAGGATTAGGGGTTGACACCTTGGTCTCCAGATGGAATCCCGTTATCCAATTGTCAATTTTCTTACTCGACTTCTTGAGAGTAGACAAAACACCAGCAAACGACTTGAACGTCACAAAGACAAAGCCTTTGTTCTTTTCACTACTCTTGGTCATCACGATATCGACGTTCTCAATCTCATCGTAAGCATAGAAAACAAACTCTGTTGTAATTTGTAGAGCGAATAAAGGACACCTATAGCTTCCTTTTTGCCAAATGGAAATGCTCCAGATTAATTTACCTGCTCCTGATTAATTTACATATGTAATAAGGAACATAACTGTTAATATTTGTATCTTGAAATTATGGTGCATAACCATAATTTGCATCATATTCTTGTAAAGAACCATAATAAGCCCCATTCCATTTATTTGGATTTGGTTGTTGGGGTTGAACCTACCCTGCAGTCTACAACTACAACAATATAGATCCATCATATGAACCAAGAACAAGAATAATGAATTAATCAACCAATGTAGCATTAAAATCACGCATTTGTTTGTTTGCAGGACTCCATCCCCAAGAAAGATGAATTGCTTGTTGACCAATAAGGGAATCATGTAGCTTTTGCAATGCTCCTCTGTAGAAGTCGTGTAGATGGAATGATTTTGTCAAAAACAAAACAAAAGTTATACTATTACAATTTGAACCATAATTGATTTCCAAAATTTCAAAATTTCAGATTCTACGTGAAAGTTACTGTGGTAAGAGTATCTGATTAATGGAGAAAAAAGAGTAGGCAAAGAAAACTATTCTAACTTGTAATACGTGTTTTTGTAACAGACAACAAGCAAAGTCCACCTATAATTTGCAATGGTTATATGCTGCTAACCTTGTTAAACAAAAGTTATTTAGCCAATTTAACTATGGATCATCATTCAGCTAATAAGCATGAAGAGAGATTATATCTTCTTGGGAAATAAGCATTACGATAAATTTATTACAAATGCACAACTCATGTGAGTGAAACAATCAAACAACATACTCATCTTGCATGCTCTACTTCCTCTTAAGCATATAAAAAAAGCAAAGTTTGTTGCACCATGTAATGGGTGTTATTAGGACCCCTTTTCATTTGAAGAAGTCAATTCAATTATGCTTGGGAAATAACATAATTCTCGGGAACCCACTGTATAAAAATTGTATGTAAAAGGTTAGTGCTTCTATTTCACCATGGTTGCCAACTGTAGAAATTCGCTTATGCCATTTTCTTTCACTATGGTGGTTTATAGATTCTATCCTTATAGTCGTGGTTGTGGTCTTCATTGATCTTCCCTTCTTGGATCTCCTTGAAGAGTATATCAAACACATTATTTATTGAATACAAATTTGTGATGTTTAACATTGTCTAGTGATATTAGTTTGATAAATCTCGAAGCATATTGTCTCAAATAATTTTGTTGCAAAATTAGTTTGTGAGTATAGACATGAGATTTGTAGTGGGGTAAATTTCTTCTACCATAGGACAAGAGAAAACTACTAGATTGTGAAGGTTGTAATGGCAAATTACGGGATGCTTCATGTGCATGTCTAACCCATTATTCACAATCCCAATTTCAGGATTTAGACCCTATGTGTTGTAAATCATATTATAGTGAAGATGATCTTGGAAGGGAGTTCATTTGGTCCAAAGCCCTTACTAGGGGATGTTGTGATATGTGCATGCACGTTGAAGCGTCAATCCAAAGGAACAATTAATGATTACATTGTGTAAATCATCATAAATAGGGTCCTTCAACCCTCAAATTCGTAAAATTCTAGCCCATAACGTGTAGCGTGAAGGAAGTTTGATATTGTTTTTTTCTTTTAAGATATGTTGGATCGATTTCACCACTTGATGGGAATTATTGGGAGGACCCTTTTTCATTTGAAGAATTCAATTCAATTATGCTTGGGAAATAACATAATTCTCTAGAAGAAAAAATATAAAATTATATGTAAAAGGTTAGTGCTTCTACTTCACTATGGTAGTTCACTATAGGAATTCGTTTATGACATTTTCTTTCACTATGGTGTCTTATAGATTCTATCCTTGTAGTCGAGGTTGTCGTTTTCATTGATCTTCTATTCGTGTATCTCCTTGAAGAGTTTATTGAACACATTATTTATTGAATACAAATTTGTGATGTTTAGCATTGTCAAGTGATATTAGTTTGATAAAGCTCGAAGGATATTGACTCAAATAATGTTGTCGCGAAATTAGTTTGTGAGTACAAACATGGAGATTTGTAGTGGGGTAACATTCTTCTACCATAGGACAAGAGAAGATAATTGGATTGTGAAGGTTGTAGTGCAAAATTCCGGGGTGCTTCATGTGCATGTCTAACCCATTGTTTACATTCCCAATTTCAGGATTTAGACCTTGTGTGGTGTAAATCATATTCTAGTGAAGACGATCTTCGAAGAGAGTTCATTTGGTCCAAAGGCCTAACCAAGGGATGTTTCAAGATGTGCATTCATGTTGAAGCGTCAGTCCAGAGGATCAATTATTGATTACATTGTGCAAATCATCACAAATAGGGTCCTTCAACCCTCAAATTCGTAAAATTCTAGCAAATAATTTGTGGAAACTTGTTGCGAGAAGGAAGTTTGATATTGTTTTTATTATTTTGAGATTTGTTGGATTGATTTTTTTATATGCAAATTATATCTTTTATGTGGGTTTAAGTTGGTATTCCTACCATTGCAAGTGTTTTCCTGATATTTGGTGTGAGTCTTAGATTTTGGCACAAATTTTGTTGAAAGATTTTGGACTTGTCCTTATGTTAAAGGAACTATAAAGTAGTTTGTAATTCAATTTACAAATTGAATCATACAAACTCTTAATGATATACTATGTACATTCTAGTTCATGTACATGATAACAAAGGTTTCCATTTTCTCTGGTATATGTGTTCCTTTAAGTCTTGGTAGGAATTTGAGTTGTTATCTCAAACCTCATGAATATTACTTAATCAATGCATGGATTATGCAAAAAGGCTTGGAAAAAACCTTAGTTACAAAATTTGGAACCTTTATAATTGTTAACAGTTATGAATAACATGGAAAAAGTTCATTTTTAGAACTAACAAAGAAAACTTCTTTGGCAATTACATTTAAATGCATTATTTTTCTTTGCTCATGAAATTGTGCATAAGAAATTGTTTACATAATGTTGCAAAGATGGTTGATAAAGGACTAGAGTGTTCCCTTTTAGCTAGGTATGAGTTTCATCTTCAGTATGTTGGTTTTTATTGCATTGGTTGGTTTGAAGACATGTTAATAAACCATGAGTAAAAGAAACACATATAAGGGGACAAAGACACCATCATGTAAAATATATTAAATGTATTTAATAGTATGGTTGTTGGTTATTGTTTTTACATTAGTGATGGATTATTGAACGACACTAGTTGATGATATATTTGAGAGAAATTCCAAAAAATTTAGTTATTGCAAATTCCATTCTAAATTTCATTAATTGATTAAAAAAATGGTGTTGTTGTCAAAGTTGATATAAATAATCATTGACTAATGCATATCATGCCATACCTTATCAAAATAAATATAAATTAAAAAAAAAAGCATACACCCATTGGATGCATTGTGTTGTGTATAATTACTTTGGAAAGAAGTGCTTAATGAAGTTGAACCATGATAATACTTACTAGTATCAAACAACTAATACATGCTAATTATGACCTCTCGGCCAATTGAAGTGGTATGACTTCATGAAAATGTGGAGATTGTTGGATGGCATGTTGTGCTTCCTTAATTTCCAAAATTTAGTGGTTGTTGAAGACACCAAAATGAACATAACTTGACTTGGTGCTCACACGTTGATTTGAAAGAGTGTCCAAAAGAATAGAGTGTGACGGTGTTGAATATATTTAGAACTACACTTCTCCACTTCAATTTTTTCACTTGATATATGCTTTTTGAAGTTATTCATGTTCTTGTTAGTGAAGATGAAGCAAACATGGAATGCAAGGGCACTTAGTTGTGGCTTGGTATCCAATATATTGAGTTCCAGAGGGATAGTTGCATGCAACATTTTTGACTTACCATTCACTTGGCCATTTTGCAATCTAAGTGTTGCTCAGTTTGGATCTGTTTTATTTGCAACATCATTTATCACCTCTACACTTAGCAATATTGAGTGATAAAAAAATACCAACTTTACAATAGGTTTACCAGGGCATACATAATTGGACACGTTTTTCCCTCACTCATGTTTTAAAATTCAAAATAATAAGCCTTAAATTAATATTCCATAACATGTTGGTCACTTTCTAGTTTGAACTAGGCATATCCAATGTTTCATGTCATACTGACAAACCACTTTGATTTGCAACCATGAATATGACAACCTTAATTCCTTGAGTCCAAACATTTGGCGTTGAGTTCCACTCAAAGAGGCTAACTTTGGAAGCAATTTTTCCATATGCATTCCTACAAATTCGAGTGTTTCTTGTCAATGAATACCAGAAAAATCCTACCTTGTAATGCCTAGAAAGATCTTTTGTTTGGGCATGGAATTTAAGAAGGCATTGAAACCTATGAGATACACCCATATGAGAGCCACAAGTGTCACTATTAAAATTATGTTTATTTTCTCCATTCCTTCTTCAGATTCCATAGACTAAAACTCCATCTACACATAGTATCCCTTTGCATGACCTGAAAACACATAGATTATTATCCTTTCATTCTAATTGACAATAGAAAACCATTATTAGAGACCCCAAAATGCTGAAAATTATTCAATATTAGTTAAAAATTAGTTGAAATCACTGAATATGTATATATATATAATAATATATATATATATATATATATATATATATATATATATATATATAGAGTTAAAAGTGCTCAAATCTTGCCAATGCCTTGAAATCATAAAATATGTCACAAGTCTTCAAATAATTTGGGAAAAAAATTATTATGAGAATTAAAAAACTACTCAAATACTCTCAAATAAGAAATTGAAAATAAAAACTTTGATGACTTCAAATCTAAATTTGCATCAGAATTTGCAGTGGTTTTTTCTCCAAAATATGATGAAATGTCATCAAAGGCAAAGAATAAATTATCAACTCTTTACATGAACAAAGTATTTTTTAAGATGAAAAAAGATGTTGAGTTTATCTAGGATTTGTAAATGGAGACGAATTGTAAAGATCTTGAATATATATTTAGATTTCCAAAATTATTTACTTTGCTTCTGACTGTAACCTGAGCCTATCCAAGTGATATCAATCTGCTACTACAAGCAAATGTTGTGCCATCAGGGTTGAAGTAACTGGTGAGGTTGAAACATTGCCTGCATGTCACAAATCCAAGGACAACGTGTTATGGTTCAACTCACCTCACTGAAGTAAATCAGAAATTGGATAGATTTTATTTGGGATAAGAGTAAAAAGTTGGTACAACTCAAATAGATTAAGAAGGAAAAACAACTTGAAATATTGGTGCTTCCATATCTTTCACCTTTATATTAATCATATTTTAATCCTTCATTGAGCCAAAAGGTTGGGCCTTGAAAATAGGTGAGTGAGCAACAAGCACCGATTTGTGAACTCAGAGAATTATCCCATCAACTTCAAAACTAACACCTGCACCCAAAAGTTCATTGCAATCCTGACCAAGATTTGACTCTTTACTTCTTCCCCATGCTTGAGAACCTGAAATCTAAATCACATCGAATAAATTTAATAAAATAATCAATGTGCCACTTTGAAATGAATCCCTCAATTAGATTCAAATAGTAGAGCCGATTTTTATTTTATCAAATTTAAAGAACAATAACTCAAAGGCATAGATCAAGATATTTCCAAGTTACAGAATGTGAGAGGGAAAAGTAGATATGAGAAATATGAACTTTGAAATTCATTTAAGTATGATCGCATACCACACCCGCAACGAATTTTATGTTATTTGATCAAAGGATGCAATAGTTTTTTTAGATCAAATTAAAGTAAAAAGAAAGCCAACAAATTTTCAGAGCCAACATAGGCAAGTATTCAAGTTTTCGGCAGTTCAAAGAAATACCAAGCGGTAGAATCATCTCATAAGTTTATTTTACAGTTGACACTTGATCCAGCTTGACATGACATACTTCAGGGAATGAAAATTTGCAAGCCAATGCCAACCTTTGAGGCCAACAACATTTTTCATAATTCCATGAAGGCCAATCACAACATATTTCATCCTATTATTTTTAGTAATAACAACTTTAGTGTGCCTAGGTAACACATTAAGTAATTGTAGAAATTATGGTGTAGATTTGCAACTGCTCATGAAGTTTTGATCAAAATCTCAAAACACAAACCTACTCTACTGCTCCACGAAATTCCATTCACAATTTAGAACATCAATCACAAACATGCAATGAGAAATAACACATATGAACAAAATATTTTTTTAGGGGAAATAAATCTGTTGAAAACCCATTTTCTTGCTTGCATTAATCTGATGAATAGAAATGTATTACAATTTCTTTGCTTAATTGAGCACAACTTGCAAGTGAATAACCTATCTCTGTGCTCATTGAGAAGCACTGACCCAGGCTTAGTCAATTTCTTCCTCTACTTTAGCCCCTATTTCCTTATGAAATTCCTTGAGAAATTAGGCCTCTATTATTTACTAATTTCTCCAAAATGGATTGTGCAATTCTCAAGGTTGACCATTTGACTACATGCAACACTTGTACACTCAAGACTAGACTATTGATGTTACGCTGCCTTGGAATCCCCACCACGACTGGGGAACTCGAATTCTCTGCATGCACAAGCTATCTTGGGTTGATGGATCAGTTAACTAGATGATTGCTAATTTTGACTAAAGTCCCAATGCACAATTGACTTTCCACTAGTTCCTTCAACAGTTAGAACTAATTTAATTGAAAACAACTTGAAATAACTAATCTTGATTGCTATAAATTAGGAATCACACATGCTTAATTGAACTCTCACTCCTCCAAACCGAATTATTGAGTAAACTAGGTGACGCAAGCCATGTCACACAAGTTAATTGCATCCAAGTTGTCTGTTGATGTGGAAATTCGAATTTTCTCAATTTAATCAAGGCAAAATCAAGTTGAGAATTTCTTGTTGCATTTTTCAACAGTAGTATTGTAATATTTTTGTGGAAACAACATAAATACTAATTTAAACCCTTATATATAGGGAAGAATTGATGGATATTCCTTTAAGAACCTAAAAGATTACAGAAAGAATGAAATTAGCAAACCTAGAAGAAATACCATCAGATTTGACAACAAGAAAGGAAAATAAAGAAAGTTATTATTACTGGATTAATTGAGACCCTAAATAGTTTACATGTTGATGGAATATTTCTTATTTGGAAAGGGTTTCTCTTAAATAAGTAAATCATCTGTTCATATCATCACCAAATAGTATCTAGACTGTACCAAATACCTTGTTGACAAACAAAGAAAGTAAAATGATGAAGTTAGTCAACTAGGGTAACCTAGATCTTAAAAGATAAACTTTCCTTTGAAATATATGGGATGTATAACAGAGGGCGAGTAGAAATTATGACTACTTGAGAAACTGGGAAATAAGTCGAATGAGCAGCCCAAGCCGAAAGTTGCACAGATTCAATCCATTTAACCAAGCTAAAATGCTTTACAACACTGGAATTAGAGTAACTACCTTGTGATGATCCAAAGGTGGAAAATGTTTTAATCGTCTAACACATGAGACCAATAGTGCACGAATGCACACAATGTCAAGGAGGAGAGTTCTTCCCAAAGGAACGCCTTACGATGTAATTATCACTGGTGGAACTAAATGGAAGTACTACATATTTGTATTAGAAGTGTAATGAAAATAAGTTTTTCTATTTTAAAAATAAATTAAAATATTTATTTGTTAATGTTGATAGGCAAAGTATAAACAAAGAGGGGTAAAACAAAGAGGGGTAGGTAAAAAAATCCTACAAATAATAAAAATGGCATATGAGCTATATAAAAGAAGATGGAAAGTTTGAGATAACTTCACATAAGCTAAGATATGAGATGACAATGTGGAAAGAGCTCAAAGAGAAAGGTGACAAGTTTATATCACGTGCAATGCAAATGAAGTGGTAATAGAGTAGTACTTTTTACTTCATTGTAAAGCATATAGCCACATCAAGAATGGGTCAATGGTAGTGGTAATTTGTTGGTGGTTACATAAAAATGTTTGATGATAGGCTATTGGAGGACAATGTGAGAAGGGTCAAGCATGGAAAAGAGATAAGAGAAGTTATAGTAATAGCAGTAGTAATAAAACCAAAGGAAATGGATGAGGCTAAGGAAGCTAAGCCAAAAGACTAAGGCACTAGAGAAGCATGAGATAACCTTCTTACTTTGATGTGAATTTTGACTCTAAAAACCAACTACAACTCTTATAATATTTAAAAAAAATTATGCTTATACTATAGAATCTTGTTTAGGGTTGATACTAGATAGGTTTATACATGGGGAAATAAACATGAAAAATAACTATAATCAAAAGTCAACCCTCGATCAAGGTGTGAGTCATCGGATGGAGCCATTAAGGCAGGCGTTATGGTGAGTACACAGACGAATGATGCCACCGCCCCCCACATGCTCGAGGCAATGGGTGTGGTGCACTTTGGCGTGTTTAAGACAACAAGTAAGAAGAAAGGTGACAAAAACATTTTGGTAAGCTTTCAGATCATCGTGAAGGATAGCAGCAAGGGGAGAGAAGGCGCTAACGTCCTGGAGGCGAGTGTGGGGAAGAGGCTTTAGCAGGCGCGAAGGTTCCATCAGCTCCAAACGTTAGCTATAGGGTATATAAACTAGTTCTTCCTTCACTCCATCATGCTTCCCTATGTCGGGTTCGATAATTGGGATATGTATGGGGGAAAGGAGATGGTGAGCGGGAGGAAGTCGTTCTGGGAGAAGTGCATGGCGTTGAGATTTTGGTGGCAGAACCCCAACTCCAGGGGTACTTCCTCTCCCACATGGGACTTATTTGGCTTGGGGTAAGGGCGTCAGCCTAGGAGTATACATATGTCTAACTAGTCTTATAAACTTGGGGGTTGGGGACTCAGATAATGGCATCATCTGTGTTACGGTCAAGGTTTGTCATAATTTCTTCATTGTGGTTGCTGCAGAACTTTTGACGAGTTGGCCGCTAAGGGTAGGCACCCATCACCTGAGTCGCAAAAGTTATGGGGTTGTTGTTGAGGGGTAGGGTCATCGGGGGTCTGGGACTAGGCATGTAGAGAGCGTTGGACATGCTAACCTCAAATGGTTTAGGAGAATTCGGGCGGAAAGTAGCCTTTTAGCTAGTTGATTCACAGGGCTAGATGATCATATTTAGTGCTGCAGGGTCGGAAGGGTAATGCTGAGAAGATGTTATGTCACCTGGGTTGGGGGACTAGTCACATAATTGCTGGCAGTGGAGGTGAGGGGTTTGGCATTAGTAGGCCTGGTCACCCTATTACAGGGTCTATGACAAGCAAATTTATGGGGCCTTATGCCCAAGGCTGGGGTCAAAACGTTTGCAAAGAAATGGTTATGATGGGGCATCAATTAGGGCAAAGATACCAGGGTGTGGGTAATGGTCATGCTTGGGGTGGGATCCTTAATTTTTGGTGTTATGCAATTGAACCAGGGGTGGCGAATTTTGTGGCATGGTTGAGCCTACGGGTGACGGAAAAACAAAATATAATGGTCTGGAAATTCTAGTGTTTTGTTTCTAGGGCACAAAGAGCATCAAGGCTGGTTTCCTCATCTCCACGGGATTTGGCAGGTAGGCATCGAGACATTCTGGAAATGGGAAGAACTGCAAAAGTTGAGGGTCAAGGCTAGAGAACTTGAGTGACTAGGGTGGAGGATGAACCAAGCTCCTCGAGTAAGCGGCATGGTAGAAAGCCAATGGTGAACCTAATAAATGATGCGACCATAGGATACAAGTAAGGCACAAGTGAGGAGATCAAACGATTGATCAAGGAGTGGGAGGAGGAATTAAACTGTCAAGAAAGCACAAATGAAGTTGAAATGGAGGACTAACGACTCCATATTCTGGATTCTGGTCACACAATAGGGTGAGTAACCCAATTTAAACAAACCCTATATCTATATTGGCTTATGAAGAGCCTCCTATTCAAGGTCATGGACCAAATCTCGGTGAGCATGATGACTGTTGTTTAGGATTTCCCAAATTATAAATAGGATTTTCAGAAGCTGCAATTTCAACTGCAGAAATAGGACGAACGCTTCGGCCGCATGGAGAGACACTTTCCTTGTCCACTTTCACAAACAAAGCTTCTAGGCTCCAATGCAAAAGATCTATTCCTGGTCGCATCAGCCTTCGCTGAGCAGGATGAATAGAATGCTTGTTTTCAATTATTTTTTATCAGTCCTTATGCGGATAACTTGTAATTTCAAGTTTACAGTTATATATATGTATAGGAAAATAGAGTATGGATGTGGACATGATAATCAGACTTATATAGCTTGGATAGATATACTCAGTATTTTTTTCTACTGGATGGATTATCATGCAGTTAGGTGGTCAGCAGACTTGGTTTTCCGATGGGCAAGTTGAGACCACCTAACCTGGTTTTATGTGGTTGTAACTTGTTTATTTTATAATGAAAAGGAAGGATCTACTAAACTTACAAAAAAAGGTCATAGATCTAATGTGTCTACTTTGTTAATACTCTATCATTTACCTAAAATCTAAGAAATATGGAAAGAAGCAACACATTGTTAGAACATACCAAATTAAGAGGATGGAACAAAGTAACTCATTTAGAAAAGCCATCAAGTTGAAACATGCACTATTGAGTTTTTGAAAAACCCTTGTTTGTGAATATAAAAGAAATAATAATATGAGTACTAAACTTTGGAATTATTTTGGGTTGAACATTAAAATAAATCATCAAATTTCTTGGCGGTTTCAAAGTGCGAGTCATGTTAAAGCAATAAACATGTTATGTTATGATGAAAATATGTTGAAGGTGTGGGTCATATTAAAGTGGCAACATTATTATGTGATACCGCAGAGATGTTAAATGTGACTCATGTGTTAATGTCGTCTTCTATACAATGAAGTCAACTACAAGTCTTGGGTGAGTTTGATAAAATATATACTTTTCAATTATGGCTCTTTAATGAAGATACCTTAATGTAAAGAGATTAGTACCCCATACACTCTATATATATATATATATTATGTTAATTCTAAGTGTAAAGAAGCTATACTCTACTTTGAAGAAATATTTTGTAGTTTAAACTTCTTTAGCGGAAGCAATCCAAACTATGAGAATATTTTGTTAATTAGTAGAAAGTGCACTTAACTGTAGTGGAGTAGAAGGGTTTTTAAATTTTTAATCATTGATACCACAAGTTGGTGGGAATATACTAATCGTCTATGTTATTGAAAATATAAGTTTAAGAACACAACTTGGCACAAACCAACATTTCCACTTGTCCTCTAACCTTAAAACTTACTTTGTTAAGTTCTATATAGACATTGTTGCTAATTTTGTAAGTTTGATATTTATATATAGTTCTAACATGCAAAACTTGACGTGCAAACAACCCTATATAAGCATATATGACAACCTTGTTTAAAATAATATATATAATATATAATATATATATATATATATATAATTATGTGCAACACACAAGTGAGTCGTTATATACATTAAGTACCAAAGGTTGAGAATGTCTATCACTGTACACTTAAGATATCTAAGCTCATCTCCCTTTGAAAATTATAAATTTATATTTCTATTTCGACAAATACATACTTACAAATTCGTATGTGAGGCCTAATTGGAAATAGATCATATAAAAACTATGAGGGGATAAAAATGTATTTATGGAGAATTGACACTACTAATGTTAATGTGAAAAACATATTTACATATTCCTATGAGAAGTGAGAAGCCTCTACATGACAATTCAAGTTCACTTAATGTACTAGACAACTCTAGTTCATCTAATATAGTCGTTGGATCATAACAAATTGAGACAATCAACTATTCCATTAAAATGTCAAATCCTTAATATCATTATCAAATGAGCACTTAGATTTCACTAAAATGATTGAAAGGTTCAATATATGGCCAATAAAGATTCATGTGTAAGAGTACCCTATGTCAAGCAAAGAAATTGCTTTTTCTTTCTTTTTTTAAAATTAAAGTATGATTGATAATAGAAGATATATCCATCCATCTTCACACTTTTTTTAATTCAATTTAAAGTTCCCTAAATTGGGCATGATACTATCATTGTTTATGAGGAGGCAATTAACATTATCGATTTTCTAATAGATTATAGAATATATTCATTTTCCTATAGTTAATTGTTTATAATGTTTTATTGATGATTTTGGATGTTGCCAACATTGTAAGGGGATCTCCCTGATGTGAAGTCCTAATTAGACCTCACACCATTTGGTATATGAGTCCAATCTAGTCATATGGTTTGGCCACCTTTGCAAAGGTTTAAAGATATGCCTTGGTTACAAACCAACACAAGAGAACACAACACCACTTTGGGGCAGCAAGAATGTGAGCTTTGTGAGACACCCAATGTAAGGTGTACAAGGGAGACTTCCACGGCTAGTAATAGAAATGAGACACCGGTTAGAAAAGTAATAGTACTACCCTAAAGAGGGACCCAGAAAGGAAGAGAAATGTTTGTTGAATACTTGCAAATTACTCCACATGACAAACAAAAATCGTTAAACAATAATAACACTCATTCAATAACAACCATAGCTAAGAAAAAAACTAGTTCATTCACTTAGTATGTAATTAAAGAAATATACCATAAACATAAACAGAATATTCCAACTACATCTATGATACTTGTATGAAGAAGTGTCAGTTCATTGAGATTTTGATTATAAGTGCAAGATTCCAAGTACATTGTTACATAGATGAATCACTATAACAAATAGTGGAACACGAAGCCACAAATTGCTTCTCCAAAGAATGATCTATCTCATATGTATTACAAGATAAGCCAAGGCAAGGCCTCTAGAATCTAGGCCTTCCAAAAAAATCATTTGCTTGAGTTATGTGGAGCTATTTATAACAAATATCAAAAACCTTTGAGATTCCTCGTGACTCTTACACTTCTATGACTATTCATATTCTATACATAACGTATTACATTCCATGTATGATTATTCATATTCCACATGTGTCCTTTGGACTCATTACATATCATTTATTCCATAAGAAAATTTACAAATGAGATGGTGGCCTAATAAGACCAAACTAACAATGGGACAAATACTCATCAAATGGATAAATCATTTGCTTCCTCATGGATTTCACATGTAACGTAAGTGTGTCAGGCTCTAAACTCCTTTGTAATGGCTTTAACCCAAACTGGAAAGTCCCCTTTGTACCACATCTTCACCTCCAGTTCCTTCATCAGTATGTTCTTGGAGTCTGATTGTACATTATTCCACAGCCATGAGAGCTTCATATGATCTTTGATTGGTGCAATGACGTACTATAGAATGATTTCGTTTGTAAGCTCCAAGTCTTCTTATTCTGTTGTCTATTTGATTTGTTCAATATATTACCTTATCTCTTGGAATATGAATTCTCTACCTCTGATTGCTTCAAATGATCCGATGGTGGGATCCCATGTTTCTATGTTAGAGACTCAAACCCATTATAGAGTCGATTATATGCAGCCATAGTACTAACTGACTATGCTCCAAGATGCGAGTAGTTTTGTAGGTGGAGTCTCAACTGAACTCTTTCTATCTTCGTGTAAACCTTGTCCTTCTTTTCCAAATGTTGTGGAGCAACTGAATATTTGGCAGCCCACTCTTGCATCTATTCAACAACTATATTTTCTACCTTCAGGAGTTTCACCACTTCCTGTGCGTTCTCCAGAATGGAAACGAGAGGATCCATGACCTGTTGTTTAAGTGTAATCTCATCATATAGCCACACCATGGCATGTTCCATTGGCCCCAACTCTTCTTGCATGGCTAATTGTTATTTTACAGTGTTAAAGTTCTATGATGACAATTGTTGATTCTTCCCCGTAAGATGTTTCCCATGTTGCTTCACCACAACAAGTTCTCTTCTTGGCCTATCCTTCTCATTAAACACGTACTCAGAGTTATCCTATTCCACTGTAGTGGATGCAACATTTTCCACCATGACTGACCGAGGTTTCCTTATGGTGTTGGTAGTTATCACCTTCTATGTAGACACTAAGACTGGATTCTGAGGATCCTTTGGGAAATTTTTGTGCCTCTTTTTCATGATCCTCTTCTTAAGTTGATTGAATGTTACACTACATACATCCATGAATATGTGTATTAGTAGAGGTGTGATCCCCATCTCTCCAAATGAAATATGACCACCTATGAGAGGATGTTCTCCTGGAGTATCTGGTTCTTCCTCCATTGGTTAGATGGTATATTCTTGCTCGAATTGTTCCTCTTCCAAATCTTGAGTCAACTTTTCTTCTTGCAATCTTTGTGCTACTTCTTCCTCCTGGAATTGCATTTGTTGTTCTTATTATATCCTTCTCTTCTCTTCTTCTTATGCTTATTTCTTCTCCCACAACTCATCCCGTTGACTTTTCCTCTCTTCTTCTTCTGCTTGAACAACTCCTTCATTCAAAGGATCACCTTTCCACTTCTTGTTGCTCTCACCAGTCAAATCATATTTATTCCTCTTCTTAGGAGCTATCTTCCTTATTTGTAGAGTTATATGTCCTTCCTCAAATGACTATAAGTCTTGAGATGGTGGGTCCCGGGGTCAATCAATTTTTATCCTTGTATGTGCCTTCATGTTTTCATTATACTAGTTCTTCACCTCTTCATCTTCTCTTGTAGAAATCAAAGAATACCCCATATTTTGACTGACCCTTTCACAATGTTTCTTAACTACTCACTTGAGATAATATACGTGAAATTCCTTAGTAGCGAAGTGCAAGCAATCCAACTCCTGTATCTCTATTTTTCCTCCTTGTAGCTCTTTAACTCATATAATTTGGTCCTCAATGGAAAGATGGACCAAAGGGCTTTCTTCCTTCTGTGAAGAATTCCTAACAATCCATTATCTAGTTGATTTTCTACTTCTTGCATGACCACTTTATTGGTCAGGTATCGCGACATAAGATGAGGGGCTATATGACAACCAAAACACCTAATGTATGTCTCCTTAGGTGTAGCAAACCAATCTGTGGTATCCCGTAGTGACTCCTTCACTTGATCAGTCATGCAAGGAGGATATATTTCAAATATCATCTAAAAGATAACTGCAAAGAAGTATTCAACCAATCTGTGATACATGCCTCTAAAGCTTGAATTTGATAAGACCCTATAGTGGAAGTAAACTAGGAACTTTTTCTCGAGAGTCTAGTTCCAGTATAACGCTAGGAAAGCATATGATGCATAGATTCCATTGAGAATAAATGTAGACATGTAGAATTTAGTTGTCTGCTTCGCCCTCAAAGATGTTTTTGCCTACCCGACATGGCGCTGCAATTCAAATGATAATATATCTTCCCAATTGAAGATGTACCTCAGGTGAATACCACATTAAGCATATATATCCAATTCGCTTCAAACACATCAGTGTTATTGTTCCCATGTAACCGACAACACATGGCTATCAGATATTGATGTACATCTCTAAGGATATTTTTTGGGTAGATCATGGATGGATGGTGGTGAAACTTTGTAGGATCTCAAGACAAAGATATGATAATGTCACTAGTGTCAAGGTCACCCCATCTAGTGTATAAATCATCATTTTCATATTTTGCGGGCTCAAACATCTTATAATACATATGCAAGTCTTCTCCATAATAAGTGGCGAGTTAACCGCCACTCTCACTATGAAGCACAAGATAAGAGTCATCCATGTGCATGATGATCCACTCAATTAATTATGCACGGTGGATGACAAGGAATCCTAGGTGTCCTAGACTTCTTGATATTGATATATGCATGTACATACTCTAAGTTCTCAACAAACTTCTCCTGCATGAATGTGTTTTATATCTTTCTCCTTGTGACCTTTGCAGTATTGTTGATAAAGCAATAAGTGTCTCCATATATAGGAATAACTGGCTTGGTTACTTCAACAAGTTCCTTATCACTTGCCTCTGAGATTTATTTGGAGATCACTTTACGAGGAGGCATGTTTCCCACAGATGATGAAAGGGTGACAATACTTGCAACATGAACACTTTTTTGTGGGAGCACAATCATAATGACAATATTAGCTTAAAACAACTAACTAAGCAACAATACTTGTAAATTATGTACACTGATCCATCACATGCAACTAGACATAAAAACCAATGAACGAAAACATAAAACCTCTTGAATGCAAGAGAAAATGAGCATGTAATCGAGGAGGGTACACTTTCAAAGAATGAAGGCATATCAAGAGTCATTCATGGTTTTATAGTGTGCTCATGCACTCAAGCAAGTAAGGAAAACCATATAGGGTGCATTGGTGCACTGTGAAGGGTCAAAGAGATGGGTTATTGGGCCTTCAGGTCTTCCTAATTTGCATATACGCTCAAGAAGACAAATGGGGTTCACTTTAGCACTTTGAAGGGACAAAGGAATGGGTTGACTAGTCCCCAGGCCTTCACAATGTGCCTATGCACTCAAAGGAAAGGAGGGCACATTGTCACATGCCAAAGGGACAAAGGAAATGCTTCAAGACTTTGTGGTGCACTCATGCGCCTTAGGAGGGAACAATTCTTCATGGTGAAGAAGTGTGCTCTAGAGGAAAACTTACTCATTTAGGGCACACTTTTCAAGATTGATTGGGCTTCGGGCTCCGGAAGTGCACTCTGCCTCATGGAAGCTTAGAAACAAGTTTAAGAAACAAGATTTGAAGCTAAGATGAGAAGAAGAAATATATGCAAGGTTATATAGAGGTTGTCGCATTCATGGTGGAATCTAAAAGGTTAAGGAATTTAAAGAGCTTATGCATGCGATAATGAATTAACACTTGCAGGATGATGATTGAACAAAAATGCTAGCAGTCGAACTGAAAAACAAAGAAATGAAGAACGATAGTGAAATCATGAGAGGTAATGAAAAGATTCAACATGCAAAACTTACTTGTGAAGCATTGGTTGATAAAGAGTTTCCTTATCTCCATTTGTGCACCCAACTCAGATGAGAATGGTTATGCAAAAGAATGAATAATTGAGTAGAAATTTGCATGCAAAACTGATTCATGCATGAGCACCACTTGTAAACGAGTGAAAGGATTAGTTAAGAGAAGTGAAATGGGGCTCCTATTTTCTAGGAGTGCGCCCACATGCAACAAGAAGGGACATGCATGAAAATGGAAAGAGCGCATTTCTTCAGCACAAATGAGTGCACTTAAGTAGGGCGCACTTGCTCATCATGAAGGAGTGTGTGCAGGTAGGACACACTTGCTCAGCATGAAGGACTGCATTCAGGTAGGGCGCACTTGCTTAACATGAAGGAGTGCACTAAAGGAGGGTGCACTTCTTCAGCCCGAAGGAGTGCACTCAACTCAAGTGCAATTCTTCATCGACTTGGAGTGTTGTTTTTCTTTTCTAAGTGATTTTCTCTCTTTTGTTTGCTTCTTTTGATTTTTTGTGCTTTCCAAGTGTGTGCATGATGATAAGGAAAGTTTCTAAGTCAATATGAGTGATGAGGTTACCTAACCATGGAATAGATAACTCAAGTGCTTCTAAGTGTTAAGTGATGACACCTAGGCAACATTGACTTAGGAGTATGAGACACTATGAGAATACAAAAAAATGACAAAACAAATGATGTGATGCCACTAAGAAGATTGAAACGATAGTTATTGTAGGCTCCAAAATTGACATTGGAAAAATTTTTGGAGGGTCGTTGTTGCAATGAAAACACTTGGAAACATACTTAGAGAAGCCTAACTTCTCTAAAATGGTTTCATTTAAGGGAAAAGTCTCATTTTTCCAGGAATTATTGATTCAATCAATGAGTTACCTTAGCTCCCCAATCTTACCTAGTTAGAGATATAGTATTCCTAGTTCCACTACTCGACATAACACAACATAAGACAATCCATATTGTTATCATGTCAATGTAAGTAAGGGAAATATATCATTGTGAAATAAAAGCAATCAGAGTATGAGTTTTACGTCTCTAATGTTGATCCTCTACCAACAGGCCTAGATAGTACCCCGATAGAGTCTCTTCAGGAATACAAATGTTTCCTCGCTGCCAGCGAGCCTAAATGGTACCTTGGCGAAGTCTCTTGCTTCAGGTCTATGCAGGAATCCTTTCTCTTTTTTTACCCTTTATTTTTATTTTTTCTCAGTAGGAATATGCATAGGCACTTATTATTTTCAAACAGGCAGAAGAGGGATATCGAATTATTGAGAGAAGAAGAGGTTTCTCCTTCAGGGACAGGTTTAGACCTCTGATACTTTGTTCGCTAAACTTTTTCCCCTTATCTTACTCTACTCAAACAAATAAGAAAGAACACACCATTCATAACAGGATTGAGTGTAGGAATGAGAATCCTAAATAGATATGGGTATCATGGCTTGCGTACAACTTCCCAGCTAAAGGATCATATTTTCCATTGGAAAATCATCGACTCGAAAGTGATGTAACCAAAACAAAGAAAAGGGTAATAGATAAGCCAAGGGTTGTATGGACTACAAATTTCCTTGCCAAAATTTAAGCCACATTATCTCAAAGCTTAAAACCAACCTTATTCAAGATAGGAAAGTGGAAATAGAAAACAAAAATGCAATGCATCTAACAAATTGCAAACCTATCCTACCCTAAACTAAATAGTGCATGGTCGGGTCATGTGAAATGAAACTTCCAATGCAGCCATATAAGCCACTCCTAACCTTTGGAACGTAAGATGTGATCGTGTGAGACTGAATTAAAAAGCAGTGCAATTATAAAGATAAACATTGCAAACATACACACTGACGTAAAGAAACAAGAAGTGCAATCACAACAGTGGAATACACTTGGATTCTCTACCAAGAAAAAGACTTCACAACATCAATAAATACAGACCTTTGACCATATAAAACTCGATGATATGCATGAAAGCACATGCCATGAGACGTGGGTTTGTACTGAAAAGATTATTCTAATAATTCTGCAATAGGATCATGGAAACAACCTTTGGGGGAACTTAGATAAGAAATATTGAAGAAAGATAGATCGATGTCATAAGTGAAATCAACAAGTTTACCATAATCCATGTTGTCATGCAAGTGAAATTATTTGATGGATGATGTATTAGGTTCATTAAGATTCTTCTATGTTTCTTCATTATAAATTAGAGATTTTCTTGAAATGGGATGTAGCGGTGGAAGTTCAATAGTCAAATTAAATTTCCTCCCCTATGGGTTGAAGAATTTGATGTGAAGAAAATAAACATCCCTCGGGAGAGAGTGAACATCCCATATGATGACATTAGTGATAAAATTATGAAAAAGAATCATGAACTGATTGAAATCACAAATATCATCATGGAACTCGACATAACCATCAACATAGGCTGAAGTGTCCTACTCACCCAAATTAACTTTGAATTCTGACAAAATTGATAATCAATATGGGAAAACATGGTTAGTTTCTTATCAAAACAAGATTCAAATTTTAAATCATGAGATTCAAAAGAAGATGGATTTTCAAGATTAGTACAAAAGTTTTCAGTGATAAGCATGTCATCTTCTTTATCAAGAGGAGTCATTACTAAAAGAAAATCTTCGATGATCACATCAAACTCCATACGAAATTCCTGCAAATCCAAGTCTTCTTGTAGAAACAAATATTCATCCATGTTACTTGAACAACCATTACTATCTCATTCAGAGAACAGGAAATCATTAGGGTCATGGTTGTCCAAGGGTTCCACTTGGTTAACAAGTGGAATATCGAGTAGAGAAATATCAAGATTCAGAGATGGTTGATTGATGAGATCAGATGAATCACCATCAGGGAAAATATTGGAAAGAAAAATAAATTCTTCATTAGAAAATTTACCTTCTTGCTTAGTGATTGGTCTAGGTCCAACATAAAAAAAATAAAAAAGAGGGGGACATGGGATAAAAAGCATACCCAATTCTTCCTTAGGATGTTGAAAGTTTTCTTGATCAAGGGGATATGACGAATATGATTCAAAAGATTTCCTTGACATCTGAACTAAGAAAAAAATCATCTAAGAATTGTGAGTCCACATCCTCATCTAGAAATGGATAACAAAGATGAAGGAATTGATTAGAAAAATGTTCAAGAGATTCATTTAATTCCATTCTAAGTCGATCAATTTCAATAATGACATCTTGATACTCATATTTGTCAAATACATGGCAAAGTTTGTTAATCGTATGTTTGAAATATGTGATAGAAGAAGTTGGTCGTAGAGAATAACACCATTGCTTCGCACAACCATCCAATGTAAGGGTAAACAATCACGCGAGGATTTCTTAAAAATAAACACTACTTGAAAAACAAAATTGAACTAATTCAACTACGTAATAAAGGATGGTTTTGTACCCTTGCCATCTAATTTAAAATGTGACAAGTTATGTAAAAGGTCCATAGGGATTTAAAGATCTAAAGCTTCGGAAAAAACTTTGGGATTATGATTTGGGATGAATCCATTAGAGGTGGGGGATTCAAACAGACTTAACATGCTCAACTTGTCATTTGTCCCTCCTTCCAGTGCCAAAAACTTTGATGGTGCTAAATGTCTACAACATTGTAAGGGGATCTCCCTGATGTGAAGTCTCAATTAGGCCCCACACTGTTCTGTGTAGGGGTCTTATTCAGTGATATGATCTGACAACCATTGGAAAGGTTTAAAGATATGCATTGGTTACAAACCAACACAATAAAACAAAACACCACTTTGGGGTAGCAAGAATGTGATCTTTGTGCGACACCCAATGCAAGGTGTATGAGGGATACTTCCACAGTTGGTGAGAGAAATGAGCCACTGATTATAAAAGTAATAGTACTATCATAAAGGGTGACCTGGAAAGGAAGAGAAAGGCTTGTTGAATACCTGCAGATTATTCCACATGACAAACAACAATAGTTAAAACATAACAACACTCATTCAATAAAATCCATAGCTAAGACACAAATTAGTTCATTCACTTAGTATATAATTAAAGCAACATATACCGTAAACATAAACAAAATAGTGCAACTAAATCTACGATACATGTATGAATAAGAATCGACTCATTGAGCTTCTAATTATAAGTGAAAGATCCCAAGTACATTTTTACATAGATGAAACATTGTATCCAATAGTGGAATATGAAGCCACAAATTTATTCTCCAAAGAATGATCTATCTCCTATGTCTTACAAGAGCAGCCAAGGCAAGACCTCTACAATCTAAGTGTTGGGCCTCCTTTTTTTCTTATTTTTACTCAAAATCTCTCATGTTGTTGTTTGGCTAAATGATTATTTTCGAGAGTATTCATTACTTCCCTTGTTTTATCACAATTAGAACATTATTAATAAAGATTTTCCTATTGTAGGTTTAAAATTGATTTGATCATGTTGTTATATAGGTTATGGACCTGCACTTACCTGCCTGTACCATGAAATGGATTCCTACACCATTTTATGGTTTCCTGCACTCTGAAGGATTCTTGGACTACACTCACATTCCTGCACTAGAGGATGTGTACAGTTATGTATACTGCTCCAATATAATTTTCCAGAATTAGAACAAGCTAAAAGCATGTTTGCCTCTAAATATAGAAGGGAATTGGTTGTTGCAACATCAATTACCATTCTCCGATGACATCTCAAAGTCAATGAAAATGGTAGGCAACCTTTACAGTCGGCTTCAGCAAGCTGAGGCACATATTTCTAACACATTACAGTCTTTAGTTGGGCAGAGTCCTCATCCTGCAGTAATTTTGTCACTTGTTGAAAAATGTTGGCGAAATCTTTTGATCAAATTCTAATGATTCGAAGCATAGCTATATATTTTGATCGTACATATGTTATACAAACTACAAATGTTTGTCCTCTTTGGGACATGGGATTTCAATTATTCCGCAAGCATTTGTCGCTATGTACAAAAGTTTAGCATAAGACAATTACTGGCCTTTTGAGATTGATTGAGAAGGAGAGAATGGGAAAAGTGGTTGAAAGGACTCCGTTAAACCATATTTTGAGGATGTTCAGTGCACTAGGCATTTATTTTGAGAGTTTTGAAAAGTTGTTCCTCAGAAGAAGCAGCTCTAACGGAGCTACTGAACTTCATGTACAATGGAATAGTAACAACAAATACTGTTTCTGCATTTCTCTATGTATTAATGGCTGTAGATAAATTTGAGGTGGCTTCTTGTATGTGTCATTGCAATAGGTTGTTAAGGAATTTTTCACGACACCAAAATCTGCATTACTGTATCTGGAACTTCCATCTAGTGTTCTGATGGCAGATGTAGTTCAATCGCTAACTGATGCAGCTAAGCAATATCTTGCCAAGAAGTTTAGAGATATTGCAAAGTTCCAAGAAGAAGTTATGGCTCCGCCATTGGTAGGTGTGGAGGAAATATTATCCAATGATGAATTGCAAGTGGCTTCAGAAGATGCAGTCCATGATTTTGGTCTAAAATGGGCAAGGGCACATTATCTCGAGATTGAAAATAGAAGGGATATTTTTGGAATTCGACTTGGCCACTTAATTCGTTTCCCGAACATGTCAAGCCAAAAGCTTAATAAAGTATTCTCTTGTAGTGATTTTGATCATGAACTTGCTTCAAGAGTCGTATTGGATGCATTTTTCTTCAAAGCAGAGACAACCCATAAACAGGAGCAATTAACATTACAATAAATAGTATTGGGACAGAGTTGACTCATGATGATCGGTGGAACATGTATTATAATTTTGACTTGTTGTACCCTTGCGGTCACGAAGAACTTGCCGTCTGTGAGGATATTGATCAGGTTTGTGCAACTATGGAAAAGTATCCACCATATTAGTCAATATTTGCTAAACTTTTGTATGGAGAAAGTCAGATGTTGGATAAAGGATAAAAGTCGTTACTCCAAGTGATACACCTGTGAGCAGTTCATCATCATGTAAAGAAGAAGGGAGAAGTCAAATCGTACTTTCCAACAATATTACCATTCCAAGAAAAGAGGAACAATTCACCTATTTTGACATTTAGTTGCAAAACTAATTTTATTCTTGGAAAACTATTAAGATTTATAATCTTGCCCTCTTGTATTTCGATTGGCTGTTAAAAGCCTTAATTTGTATTTCGATGCATATATAAGTTTAAGAGACTGCCCGGAGTAGGGAAGTTAGTCAGGCAATTAATTCTTTGATAGCATAAGCACACACAGGCACAGAAGGAATGCGCAAAAGGGAGGAGAAGTTGGTCCCAATGTAACATCACACAGATTAAAGCTTATGGATCACTTCTCCTTCTTGTTGGAGTTAAGTGTTTGTCTGCATAATGTAAAACACTGATTTTAAATATTAATTGAAGCATTTCTTGCCATGTTCTGTTTATTTGCTTGTTTCATATAATGATTTTAATTCTTGTGTGAACCAGGTTATGAATAGAGAGTGCGAGCTGGATGGGTTAGCCGCCAGACCGACTCGACACCGCTTTGCATCTCTTAAATTAGACAACATTTAAATTATCATTTATTGTGTGAAGTTTATTTAATTATTTACAGTCTCTTTCCTTCTTCAAATTGGTGTTAATTAAATATGTTGCAATGTTTTCCTTTTAACTGCAATATTGATTTGATTTCCTGCACTAGAAACTGTTCCTACACTCAAATATTTCTTTATATTGAATAGAGATTGCATCCCTTCAGATTGTCTGAATTTACAAGATTGGTTTATGCTGTGATACTCAGTTTCTACAAGTTTTAATGTGCAGTTGGAATCCTCTGCTTTGGTCTAGAACTGACGAGTTTGTGTTGTGGAATGTGACTGGTTTCACCTTATGGATTTGAATGATTAAGAAGTGGTGAGATCATAACCATCAAATGTATTTAATTTTAAACAACTATGTTGCAAAACTCGGATATCACTCAGGAAGTAGCAATTACATATAATTTATGTTATCTAAAGTTGTGATTCTTGTATACCGTAGATCCGACATTCATGAAAATGAAGCTGCATTATGTTTGAAAACGATCATGTTTATTTCCTTTAAACTTCTAGATATTTTTGCAAGATTTATTCTTTAGGGACAAGGAAGGCAAGGGAAGTTATATTAATCAATTTATTTTCATAAGTTTATTTACACAGTAATTTCACTTGTCATGTTTGTTGATGCTTTCAAGTTAATTTTACATAGGGGTAGATGCAGTAGAATTAGTGTAGGCATAATGGTTTTGAATTTCTCTTGCATTTACTCCAGCATTTACAGTCTTTTTGATATTGTGTTGACACTACTTGGTTTCCAGTTCTAATTTCTCTTTTGTTTTCTCGTACTTAGAATTTCCTTTCACATTGTTAAATAGTACAGGATTGCCTTTTATTTCCCGCATGATTTTGGTTGTCTGGATTGATGTTTTCTCAAATTATGTTTTAGTGTAGGATTTCATTTATTGTTGAGATTAATGTGCAATATAGACTAGAATTTGTTTTGCAGGTTGCCAGGGACTCTCTTTGGCATTTCTAGTGCTGCGTCTCGAAGTTCGTGAACTATTCAGATTGATAATTAAATGTTGGTACATTTATAGACCCTATACTGCACCCAACATTTTGGCGCATTTTCTGGGGAGGTGCTTAGGGGATTGACCTTGGTGACCTGATGAATTTGGTTTTTTCCTTCACCTAGTTTCTCTTTCCATTTTATGTTCTTTGAATTTATTTCTTTCATGTATTGTTGCTTTAAGGTTTCTCATTTCCTTTGATGTTGTAAGAACTCCCTACCACACACACATAAACACACACACACACACACACACACACACACACACACACACACACATAAATGGTATTTTGAGGAATCATCCAATTAGGATTTTTTATGCTGCTACAGAGACATACAACTCATCAAATGAAGAATTGACAAGTGAAAAATTTAATATTTTGATTGAACATAAGAATGATATTATTAAATCTTTGATTTCAAAATTGGATGATTTGCAGGAAGAGTAGAAGAAGGATGACAAACCACTGCTTATCTTTTGTGCCAACTGCAAAAAGAAACACTTCCTTGGAAAGTGTCCACTTAATAGCTTGAAAGTTTGCAAAATTTGTGAAGAGGAACATCTAACAGAATGTTACCTAGCACTATCAGGATTACTAAAGGCACTCAGGAAATCAAGTAAGGAATCAAATCGACTACCAAGTATAACTCAAAACGCATCACCATCTGATACTTGGAATAATGTTTATTATCTTGAGAAGGTTCCTCAACATGTTTATAATCCTACAATTTCATAACAAACTTTTAATCCTCCTCCAATTGAACCCCTGCTTCATGGTCGTAGTGGCCCTCTCCTTGGCCCTCATCCTTGAGCCAGATATCTCCATGGCCTCAAGATTTATTTCGATCCTTCTCTCTAGGGAAATATCCCATGAAAATTTAGTCACTTGAACATCAACAACAACCGCAATTTCTTTCTAATGCACCATCAGTTTATCCTCCTCCACGGTCCCAGATGCATGTGCAACCTTACCCTAATCCTTTCCCTAACTCTAGTCCATACCCTTATCCATACCCTAACCCTAGTCCATACCTTTATCCTAGCCTTAATATATACCCTAGCCCCAATCCATACCCTAGATCTAACCTTAGTCTTATTCCAAAACCTAGGTCTACCCTAGTTCAAAGCCTAACCCCAATCCAAATCCAAAGCTTAGTTTAAGCCTTTAACCAAAAACCTATCCCAAACCATACCTTAAACCCCAATCTAAACCATCAGGTTGCACAACAGTTTGAAACACCTATTCTTCTCGCTATCGAACAAAATGTCACATCTTCCATGTTGGGAAAGGGAATGAATTTGGAAACTTCCCCCATTACTACAGAACATTTACCCAAGGAAGATATAATTCAAAGACCACCAGAGTAGCAATCTTTCATTGGAACTTGTTCTCAAAATGTTGTTAAAATTCAAAACCCTAGATTATCTCTCAACCATTCTTGTCAATTTGAAAATCAAATATTTGAGCCTGAACTTGAGGGATTTATCTTTTGTCTTTCACCAGATTCTTTATGCCTCTAGGAGAGTGACTATCAAACTGTGGAAGACTTGCACCAGTTGGAGAATCATAGATATGTGGATTCCATTGAATCCTGGTTTCGAGTAGTCATCATTCGGAAATTATTGATACCATGTCAATTGAAGCAATTGGTTTCTCATGTTTTGGTATGTCTTGAAGTCTATTCTTTAAAACTAAGTGTGAGTATAGTCAACATTTTGTTACGCACATGGCTTCATTGGAAGTACGCCTACACTTAAAGGTGATATTTTCTTTAAAAATAGGGTAGGGTAATATGAGAATAATGAATAAAGATGTATAACAACACTCTTGAATTGTAGATTTTAGGCTTCTGCGATCTTAATTTAAAATAAAATAAATTAAATTCATGAAGTTTTTATAAAAATTACATTCAAATAATTTTATGAAGATTTTATTAAAATTACATTTAAATAATTTTAATTTTTATATAAGCTTTAGTTCCCTATCAAGTAATTAATAAAAGTAATAAATATCATGAAAATATAAACATACAAATATTAAAAACATTAATTAATTGATTAAGTAAAATAAATTTATTTATGAGCATTAGCAAACCTGTCGACTCCATTCACTATCTTCCCAACCCTATCCTCTATTTATTTAGCCATTATTCACTGACTTTTTCACACATCTGATCCTGATGATGAACCACAGAGGTTGGTTCGAAACATCGATACAATAAAATCATGAATGTGATGACTCCAGAAAATCACACTACACAACACTCTTGAACTTGTGATTCCCTAAAAGTACAGCTTTTGAAATTTCTATTATTATGCACTCTCATGGTTAGACCTGTCAGAAGAATTTCACACTTAATGCCTCATATTTTAAAGTGACTTTGATTATGTATTAATACGTGAGTGAAGGGTATTGTTATAAATTACATAAAACACTTCTCTCCTATTCTAACAAACTATCATCTAGAAAACCTTTTCAAGTTCCTCTTCGAAGGGACTGGTGAAAAACCTCCTATGGTGGACCACGCCTACAAAAATCTAATAAGCTTTCATAAAGAACCCTGACATGAAAACCCCAAGGAATATTTTTAGTCATTATCTTAGATGTTTTTTTAAATAATTCTTTAGGGTAGCACAACCAACCAATAAAGAGTAGTAACCAAAAAAACTTCACACCATCCCGCACTCTTGAGTAGATTTGCTTCCCCACTTATTAAGTAACCTATTTGAGGTTAATCATAATCATTTTTTTTGTTTTAAACATAAGTGAATTAATTGAGGGATAGGAGGTCTCATTATGAGCCAACCTACTATGATCATGGGTCCTAAGGAGAATTACATTACCGTTACTGGTCACCAAGCCAGGGTAATGGCTTTTAGTTGAAAAAGATGCAAGACAAGAGGTCTCATCATGAGCCGGCTTGTTCATACTTGTTAGTTCTTGTGAATGAGACTGTCGCTAGCTGGTTCCCAAGCCAGGACAACAACCTTCAATTGACTTCTAAAAAGAAAACAAAAAAAGTAAATGCTCTTAAATAACTCTGAATTTATATCTAATAGGTGGGACAAAAGAATTTTATGAGGTTAAAAGGTATCCCTGTCGAGGCTATAGACTCCCACTAGCAGTAGGGCCATGCATGTGGTATTAAAATTAATTCTACACTATAATTTACTTGGTTGTTTTTTGTTTCCCTGAACTCATTATCAATCTCTTTGAGAATGGCTTTAAAATCATTCTGTTGTTATACCTAGGAGTTCTATCTTTTTGGAATGATTTTTATGGAAGCGGGACCCTTAGTGTAGGTAATTCACTGTGCCCAAGCAAGAGGAGCTTCAACTATACATGGATAATGGTAAAATGGTCACTATGGGAAGGTATTACTATGTCTACTTTTAACACCATGGCTTTTAAATCATGTCACTCATATTTACAACAAAGATATTAAATTGAAACTTCTTATTTGAGATGCCCCAAAGATATTCTTTTTGGAAATTTTAAAAGCTGGCTATTTTTATTCAAGTAATAGCACCATCCTTGCAATTTAGCTTTTCCATGGTAGCTTTTGTTTTAGATTTTCTTGAAATCAGTCTAAGCAAATAAAGATTCCAGTAGACACTTTGTTTTTAGAACAAGTCTCGTTCAACGCAGAAAATGTGATCACACAGAATTGCAGGACCATTGTTTTGAATGCTTAGAAATGTTTCTAACTTTTTTTTTGCAAGGGAGTGACAATACCATATTTCCTTGCATGAGGACATGCAATATGGTCAGCATGGGGATGTTAGGCCTCCATTTTGTCTTATTTTTACTCGAAATCTCTCATGCTGATGTTTGGCTACATGATTATTTTCGAGAATATTTGTTACTTCCCTTGTTTTATCTGGATTAAAACATAATTAATAAATATTTTCCTATTGCAGGTTTAAAATTGATTTGATCATGTTTTTATATAGGCTATGGACCTGCACTTACCTGCATGTACCATGCAACGGCTTCCTGCACCATTTTGTGGTCACCTGCACTCTGAAGGATTCCTGGACTACACTCACGTTCCTGCACTAGAGGATGTGTACAGTTATGTATACTGCTCCAATATAATTTTCCAGAATTAGAACAAGTTAAAAGCATGTTTTCCTCCAAATATAGAAGGGAATTGGTTGTTGTAGCATTAGATACCATTCTCCGATGACATCTCAAAGTCAATGAAAAATAGTAGGAAACCTTTACAGTCAGCTTCAGCAAGCTGAGGCACATGTTGCTGACACATTACAGTGTTTACCTGGGCAGAGTCTTGATCCTGTAGTATTTATGTCAATTGTTGAAAAACGTTGGCAAGATATTTTAATCAATTCTAATGATTCGAAACATAGCTCTATATCTTGATCGTACATATGTTATACAAAAGAGAAATGTTCGTTCTCTTTGGGACATGGGATTGCAATTATTCTGCAAGCATATGTCGCTATGTACAGAAGTTGAGCATGAGACAGTTACTGGCCTTTTGAGATTGATTGAGAAGGAGAGAATGGGTGAAGCAGTTGAAAGGACTTTGCTAAACCATCTTTTGAGGATGTTCACTACACTTGCCATTGATTTAGAGAGTTTTGAAAAGTTGTTTCTCAGAAGAAGTGATTCTAATGGAGCTACTGAACTTCATGTACAGTGGAACAGTAACAACAAATACTACGTTTGCATTGCTCGATGTGTTAATGGCTGCAGATAAATTTGAGGTGGCTTCTTGTATGCGTCATTGCAATAGGTTGTTAAGGAATTTGTCTACGACACCAGAATCTGCATTACTGTATCTGGAACTTCCATCTAGTGTTTTGATGGTAGATTCAGTTCAACCGCTAACTGATGCAGCTAAGCAATATCTTGCCAAGAAGTTTAGAGATATTACAAAGTTCCAAGAAGAATTTATGGCTCTGCCATTGGTAGGTGTGGAGGCCGTGTTATCCAGCGATGAATTGCAAGTGGCTTCAGAAGATGTGGTCCATGATTTTGTGCTAAAATGGGCAAGGGCACATTATCTCGAGACTGAAGACAGAAGGGATATTTTGGGAATTAGACTTGGCCACTTAATTTTTTTCCCAAATATGTCAAGTCGGATGCTTAAGAAAGTACTCTCTTGTAGTGATTTTGATCATGAACTTGCTTCAAAAGTCATATTGTGTGCATTTTTCTTCAGAGCAGAGACACCCGGCAGACAAGAGCATTTAACATTACAAAAATAATGTTGGGACAAAGTTGACTTGTGATGATTGGTGGAAGCCGTATTCTAATTTTTGCTGCTTGTACCCTTACGGTCATGAAAAACTTGCGCTCTGTGAGGATATTGATTAGGTCCGTGCGGCTATGGAAAGTTAACCACCATATCAGTCAATATTTGTTAAAATTTCTTATGGAGAAAGTCAGATGTTCGATAAAGGATAAAAGTCATTACTCTGAGTGATACACCTGTGAGCAGTTCATCATCACACAAAGGAGAAGGGAGCAGCCAAATCGTACTTTCCAGCAGTATTACCATTCCAGGAAAAGAGGAACAATTCACCTATTTCGACATTTAGTTGTAATTTTATTCCTAGAAAACTGTTAAGATTTATAATCTTCCCCTCTTGTATTTTGATTGGTTGTTAAAAGCCTTAATTTGTATTTCGATGTATATATAAGTTTAAGAGACTACCCGGAGCAGGGGAGTTAGTCAGTCAATTAATCCACCGATAGAATAAGCACACACAGGCACAAAAAGAACGCGCAAAAGAGAGGAGAAGCTAGTCCCAATGTAAAAGCTTATGGATCGCTTCTCCTGTTGGCTGGAGTAAAGTGTTTGTCTGCATAATGTAAAGACTAATTTTAAATATTAATTGAAGCATTTCTTGCCATGTTCTGTTTATTTGTTTATTGCATCTAATGATTTTAATTCTTGTGTGAACCAGGTTACGAATAGAGTGTGCGATCTGGATGGGTTGGCCACCAGGCCATTTCGACACCACTCTACATTTCTTAAATTAGACATCATTTAAATTATCATTCACTGTGTGAAGTTTATTTAATTATTTACAGTCCCTTTCCTTGTTCAAATTGGTTCTAATTAAATCTGCTACCATGTTTTCCTTTCGAATGCAATATTGATTTGATTCGCTACACTAGAAATTGTTCCTACACTTGAAATATTTATCTATATCGAATTGAGATTGCGTCGCTTCAAATTGTTTAAAATTACAAGATCATTTTATGTTGCGATACTTAGTTTCTACATGTTTTGATATGCAGTTGGAATCCTTTTCTTTGGTCTAGAACTGACAAGTTTGTGCTCTGGAATGTGATTGGTTTCACCTTATGGATTTTAATGATTCAGAAGTGGTGAGATCATAACCATCAAATGTATTTAATTTAAAACAACTATGTTTCAGAACCAGGAATCACTCAGGAAGCAACAATCACATAATTTATGTTACCTAAAGTTGTGATTCTTGTATACCGTAGAGCCAACATTCATGAAAAGGAAGGTGCATTATGTTTGCAAACAATCATGTTTATTTCCTTTAAACTTTTAGATAGTTTTGCAAGATTTATTCTTTAGGGACAAGGAAGGTGAGAGAAGTTATATTAAATCAATTTATTTTCATAAGTTTATTTACACAGTTTCGCTTATCATGTTTGTTGGTTCTTTCAGATTTATCTTACACAGAGGACGATGCAGTGGAATTAGCGCAGGCATAATGGTTTTGAATTGGTCTTAAATTTACTCTAGCATTTACAGTGTTTTTTATAATGTGTCAGCACTGCTTAGTTTTCAATGCTGATTTCCCTTTTGTTTGCTCGTACTTAGAATTTCTTTTCGCATTGTCAAATAGTAAAGGATTGCCTTTTATTTCCCACATGATTTTGATTGCCTAGATTGATGTTTTATCAAATTCTCTTGTAGTGCAGGATTTCATTTATTGTTGAGATTAATGCACAAGATAGACTAGAATTTGTTTTGCACGTTGCCAGGGACTCTCTCTAGCATTTCCAGTGCTGCATTTGGAAGTTCATGAACTATCCAGATTAACAATTAAATGTTGGTACATTTATAGACCCTATACTGCACCCAACACTAAGCCTTCCAAAAAATCCATTTGCTTGAGTTATGAGGAGCTATTTATAACAAATATCAATAACCTTTGAGATTCCTCATGTCTCTTAGACTTTTATGTTTGTTCATATTATATACATAACTTATTACATTCCATGTGTGATTATTCGTATTCCACATGTGGCCCTTGGACTTTATTACATATAATTTATTCCATAAGAAAATTTACAAATGAGATGGTGGTCTAATAAGACAAAACTAAAAATGGGACAAAGACTAATAAAATGGATAAATAATTTTCGTCCTCATGGAGTTCACTTGTAATGTAAGTGTGTCATGCCATGAAATCCTTTTTTATGTCTTCGACACAAACCGAAAAGTCACCTTTGTATTGCATCTTCACCTCCAGTGCCTCTGTCAGTATGTTCTTGGAGTTTGATTGTACATTATTCCACAACGATCAAAGCTTAGTATGAGCTTTGAACTGTGTTATGCATACTATAGAATGATGTCCTTGGTAACCTCCAAGCCTTCCTATTCTATTTCATGTTTTATTTTTTTAATATATTCCCCCGTCTCCTAGAAGATGACTTCTCCGCCTCTAATTGCTTCAAGTGATTTGATGGTAGGCATCCCATGTTTTTGTGTTAGAGACTAAAACCCATTATGCAGTTGATTATATGCATCGATAGTACGAAATAAATGTGCTCCAAGATGCAAGTAGTTCTATAAGTGGATTCTCAACTGAAATCTATCTATCTCCGTGACAATCTTGTCCTTATTTTCCAAATGTTGAGGAACATCTAGATATTTGGTAGCCCACTCATGCATCTAGGAAACTCATATGTTTGCTACCTTTAGGAGTTTCACCTCTTCATGTGCATTCTTATGAATGGAAATGAGAGGATCCACGACCTATTTTATAAGTATCATATCATCATATAGCCATGTTGTGGTGTCCTCCATTGACCACGGATCTTCTTGCATGGTTGGCTGCCATTCTACAGCGTTAAAGTTTTTTTATGATAATCGTTGATTCTCTGCCGCAAGATGTTCTGCTTATTACTTCACTGCAATAAGTTCTCTTCTTAGCCTAGTATTATCATTCAACAAATACTCATAGTTATCCTGTGCCACTGTAGCGAATGCAACATTTTCTTCCATGACTATCCTAGAATTCCTTTTGGTGTTGGCAATTATCATCTTCTTTGTAGACACTGAGATTGGATTCTAAGGATCCTTTGGGAAATATATGTGCCTTTGTTCCATGATCCTCTTCTTAGGTTGATTAAATGTTACACTACATACATCCATGAATCTGTTTGTTGGTGGAGCTGTGATCCCCACATCTCCAAATGGAAGATGACCACCTATAAGATGATGTTCTCTTGGAGTATTTGGTTCTTCCTCCATTGGTTTGATGGTATATTCTTCCTTGAATTGTTCCTCTTCCATCTCTTGATTCAATTGTTCTTGTTCCAATATTTGTGTTGCTTCTTCCTCCCGGGACTGCCTCTGATGTTATTCTTCTATCTTCTCTTCTCTTCTTCTTCTACTTGTTTCTTCTAAACAACTCATCCTGCTACCTCTTCCTCTCTTCTTCTTATGCTTGAATAGTTCCTAAGTTCAAAGGATCAACTCCACTTCTTGTTTCTCTCTCCAACCGAATCATATATGATCCTCTTCGTAGGAGCTAGCTTCCTTACTTGTGGAGTTAACTATCCTTCCTCCTATGACTGCAAGTCTTGATCTCATGGGTCCTGGGGTGAAATAGGTTCCATCCTTGGATGTTCCTTCATGTTTTCATTGTACCAGTTCTTCACCTGTTCATATTCTACTGTAGATATCGAATAATACCCTGTACTGTGACCAACCCTTTCACAATGTTGCATGACCACTCGCATGGGATAATATCCATGAAATTCCTTAGTAATAAAGTTCAGGAAATCTAGCTCTTGTATCTATATTGTTGTCACCTTGTGTCTCTTTAAATCATATGAGTTGATCCTCAATAGAAATATGGGCCAAGGGACTTTCTTCCTTCTGTGAAAAATTTCTGATAACCCTTGTCGAATTTATTTTCTACTTCTTGCATGACCACTTTATTGGTCACGTATTGCAGCATAAGATGAGGGGCTATCTTAAAACTAAAACACCTAATGTATGTCCCCTTAGGTGTTGCAAACCAATCTGTTATATACCATAGTGACTCCTTCACCTGATCATTAATGCAAGGAGGATTGATTTCATATATCATCTAAAAGATAATTGTAAAGAAGTGTTCATCCAACCCATCATACGTGCCTCTGAAGCTTGACTCTGATAATAGCCTATAGTGGAAGTAAACTAGAAACTTGTTCTAGGGAATCCAATTCTGGTATATTGTTGGGAAAGCATATGATGCATAGTTTCCATCAAGAAGAAATGCAGACATGTAGAATTCAAGTGCCTAGTTCGCCCTCAAAGATGATTTTTTCTGCATGATGTGATGTTGCAACTCAAATGACAATATATCTGCCCAATTAACCACTTGCAAAACTTATTTATGAAGCATTGGTTGAAGAGTTTCCTAATCTATAGTTGTGCACCCAACTCAGAAGAAAATGATTATGAAAAATAATGATTAAATGAGTTTATTTAAAGAATTTTACAGGCAAAATTGATTCATGCATGAGCAGCACTTGTCGATGAGTGAAAGGATTAGTTAAGAGAAGTTAAGTGGGGCTCCTATTTTCTAATAATGTGCCCACATGCAACAATAAGGGACATGCATGCAACTGGAAAGGGAACATTTCTTCAACATGAAGGAGTGCGCTCAAGTAGGACACACTTGCTCAGAATGAAGGAGGGTGCACTTCTTCAGCCCGAAGGAGTGCGCTCAACTCAAGTGCAAGTCTTCATCAACTTGGAGTGTGATTTTTCTTTTTAGATTTATTTTCTCACTTTTATTTGATTTTTCTACTTTTTTGTGCTTTCCAAGTGTGTGCATAGCAATAAGGAAATTTTCTAAGTCAAGATGAGTGATGAGTTTGCCTACCCATGCAATATATAACTTGAGCGCTTTTAATATTTAAGTGATGACACTTAAGCAACATTTACCTAGAAGGATGCAACACAAGGAGAACATGCACTAATGACTAAAACAAAAAATGTGATGACACTAAGAGGATTGAAATGATGGTTATTGTAGGCTCCAAAATTGACATAGGAAAAAATTTTGGAGGGTCGTTGTCACAGTGACAATATGTTCTAAACATCTTAGAGTGAAACGATAAACTACTCATCTTGTACATATAAAATCCACAATTCCTACATGAAGCACTTAAACTAAATTAATATTATTGTCTAACTATCAATTAATCAAAAGTACAATTGTATATCCACCCATCTAGTGTCTCAGTCAAACAAGTTTATCTCAACTAGGGATGGTATATATATATTTTTTACCCTTTAAGTCATTTATTAATGCTCAAACCTCAAATTTAAGGCTTATTTCTTACTTAATGTGTGGAACCCTACTCACTTATAGTGGAAAATATGCATTCCATAGTAGTGCATTAAATTCTATATAGGATGGGATATACATTATTCGAATTAAATGTTGTATATCTCAGTGTATATTAAATCATACATATCTCAATATATGCATAATTGAGTGCAGTGTTGCAAGATGCATATTATTTTCCTTCACTAACATACACAATGGAATGTTGATTTATTTGTTTGGAAAATAAGTTTCACATACATCATGTTAAAATTTGGCCCTTTAAAACTACCTGCAAAAGAGCCACCTACAAAGGGCCTAGCCTGTGCACCCAAGACAATTTCATGTAACTAAGTGGAAGCACCAAGGCTTGAAGAAGGTGGATAGCTAAGGGAAAGGCAGGTGACAACTCCCCTTTGTACAATGTTCTAGAAGGTGAGGCGTATTTACATGCTTTGTATCATTTTCTAAGCATCCACAACATCCGTTTGTATTCCTAAATGAGCACATCCTAGTACAAGCTCGAAAAATAGCCTCTACACCTGATAAATCTACATATGGATCAAGAGCTTGACTTGGACAAAGTGGGAAATATCTAATAATATTTCAATTGAGTTCCATTGCAATTATTTCCTCTAATGCAGGGTAAACCGCTATGTTACTCACATTTGTCTTTACTGCAAGGTGATTTTTTGCTTCATTAACGAACAATATCAATAGCTCCAATTTACTTTTCAATGGATAGAAATACTACTAGAAGTACTAGTTGGGTATGTATCTTGATTGCTATTGAAGCTAAACAATGGATTAAATGCTTTAATCCCAAGATTTGTATTTTTTTTCTCTAATATCTACATAGAAATCTATTTTTAAGTTGGATGTTGAAATGCATCTCCATATAAATAAAAGCGGGGTTTGGAGAGTGGATAGGCTATGGTTTTTGCCACCACTGGGGAGAATTCGTAAAGACATTAAACTAATAGGTAATTCATGGTGGGATTGATATTCTAAGTTGGAATGAGCTACCCAGAGCCTATCGATGTTGACATGTTATTTCTATGATTGAGAAGTCTAATTTATAATGGGGTTATGATACATCATATTATGTGCATGGTTATGGTTATGATACAAATTTGCTAAAAATAAAAAGTAAAGTATGGGAGTGACAAAATATGACTATTATTTATAATGGTGTTATAATACATCATATGATGCGCATTGTTATGGTTATGATGGAAATTCGCTAGAAATAAAAATTAAACGATGAGAGTGACAAAATATAATTATGATCTTGAGTAAATGTGTGTTAAGAAGTCGAGTGAACAATTAATTTGCTATTTTTTTTATTTGTAATCATCATAATGACTGAAAATAAAAATACACATATTAGTAAAAATAATTTATGAGTTATGCATCCAACATTGCAATGTTGATAAAATTAGTTATGATTTTTATTTTTATTTTTTTCAAAATCCAATTTTACTAATATATATGTCAACCAAACACACTTCCACTTGTTAAAATCTCACAGTCAATTTTTTTAATGAGGTGAGAATTGTACGTCCAAATGAGCATGTTTCCAAAGGGGAAGAAGGCTCTGCTAGGGTTTATGCACCTTGCCGACTCAGCACTCTTCTGTTAGATCTAAACCTCCCTGGAAGATTTGCACCTTTGATTAAACTGTAGCATGTCTAATCTACGAGATCACGCTGGTAGATGGAAGGCATGAAAAGAAAGAAAGAAAGAAATTATTTTAACGTCCACGAGGCTAAAGATAGCCTATGGACAGAATGCTTCTTCCACTTGATGTATTCGGCCCCTTTTTTATGAATGGTCACCCAGCTTGATGTGAGGGGTAGTAGTCCTTTAAGGAAGCAGTGAACCACACGTCATTCATCCATGGGTGAAAGAATCAAGTTGATGCCGTTGAACATCAGACACCTACCATATCACGCTGGTAGACGGAAGTCTTGATAATGAATGGCCACCCACCTTGACGTGAGGGGCCACGGTCCTCTAAGGAAGCGATGAACCACATGTCATTCATCCATGGGCGAAAGGATCAAGTTGACTTCACTGCAACATCAGGCACAGAAGAAACCCCAATCATGGGGGGGCGCAATGGAAAGTTAGAGAAGGGAGAATCCATTATTTTCCAAGAGCAAAAACCAATCCCAAGTTTTGTAATCCCTAATAACCACCTAGATCAAGCCCACCAATATATGAAAGATCATGCCATGATCTGAAAATTTTTGGGCATTTGGCCCAAGGAGCAAGACATATTGATGTGGATCCAACATAAATGGGCACCCCGAGTTCAATTCAAGATCTATCTTCAAGCAAAAGGATCTTTTACCGTAATTTTCGAGGATTTGGAGGATAGAAAACACATAATTGAAAATGGTCCATACTTCATGGGTAGTGCGAGGCAATTCCTCAAGTACTGGGAGGAATGTTATAACCCTGATAAGGAAGAATTCAAAGCAGCTCTGGTCTGGGTGTGACTATACTCATTACCAGATGATTTTTTGGGAGCCAGAGTCCATCGAGTTGGTCTACGATGATTCCACCTGGATCCATCCTCTCGATTATGAACATGTCCCTTTCAAGTGTCAGCGGTGCCATGAATACGACCATCTATTCAGAGACTACCCTCTGACAATCGCGAAGGAAGCTAAGTTTGTCGCTCAACATCGAGATGAAGAAGGGTTCCAACAGGTTGGGGGACGCTACCCATTCCTGAATCAATCCCCATAGGACACTTCATAGCCTCCCCCAACAATTGTGGAGGCCCCTTAACCTATATTGAAAATGACCTCCAAGGTCCTGACAACCCTGACGTGCCCCATTTCCAACAATCCTTTGCCACCTTAGAAACCCTAGATCCAGATCTGGAGCATGCGATAAAGCCCTCTCCTCCTCCAAGGATATCATTTAGTCCATGGAAGTAGATAAGAAATATTTTCTCCCAAGGGATAAGATGACCACCAAGCGAAAAATGTCAGAACACACTGAGAATGACCGCTCGGTAAAAGACATCCTTACCCATACTAGCAAAATATTGGAAGTGGAAGAGAAAAACAATTGATTAGATGCATAAGAGCAGAAAATGTTGGAGATATTAAAAGCTTGGATCAAATCAAATATCAAATACATTCTAGGGAATTAGTTGTTACACTTTGGCCATCTCTACTCTCAGTGGATGACTAGATTAGGCAAACTGGGGGTTTGGAGAAGGGTAAAAAGGGAGGTAAGTCGACAAAAGACCTGATCTGTGAAGCAGGGGAGTTACTGTTGAAATCAGGGCAAATGGGACAATTGACAGATTACTTTCCTAGATATGTCCCTCCTTTCCAGTGAAGATCATCTCTTGGAACATCATGGGCTTCAACATCCCAGGTAAGATATGATCCCTAAAGGAAAATATCAATAAGTATAAGCCAAAAATTGTCCTCTCACAAGAAACCAAAATGAATGAAGAAAAAATTATTGAGAATAGATAGTGATGCTGGAAGAATAGTAAAGCAATGTCTATAGAAGTGATTGGGGCCATAGGGGGTTTGGATATTCTTTGGGATCCTTACAAGGCCATGCTCAAAGCTTGGGTCATCTCACATTTCTCCTTCTCTACATCCTTTAGATTGATAGGCATGGAGGGATAAATGATTCTTATTGTAGTTTATGGTCCCTCCACACCATGAGATAAATACCTCTTTCTCTATCAACTACGAGGATTGAGTTGATCTTGGGAAACGATGGATTGGGTTATAGGAGGGGACTATAATATAAGCAGAATTTTTATGAGAAGAGAGGCAGAGTTTAGAGATTGGATCCCTCTTCCCTCGTACTCAATGACGCCATAGAAGATCTCCACTTCATTGACATCCTCCCTAAACACACTTTACACCTGGGACAATAAACGAGGAGCACAGGACCAGGTGGCCAATTGATTGGATCAATTTCTCCTTTCAGAACATCTCATTCTACAAGATCCAAATGTTGAAACATAGATCCTTCCCTCCCTTAGCTCGGATCATTAGCAGGTCTATCTGGCGGTGACTTCCACGATTTCTCCTGGGAGAAATCCCTTTCAATTTGAAAGCTTTTGGTTAAGACACCTCAACTTTTTAGAGAAGCTTGAAACCTAGTGGACCATGATGAAAACCCCCTGGGCAATAAGATGCAATCTTTCCAAAAGAAACTTCAGGCACTGAAACTCAAAATCAAAACCTGGAACCACATGGAGTTTGGCAACATTCTCTAGGAGAAGCACAAGTTGGAATCTTGCTTGGTGGAAGTTGAGAGGATGATAATACGGGATGGCCACTCCCTAGAGATGGTGGAGGAAGAGGGGCTCCTAACTTGTGAGTTAGAAGAGACAAGCCTTAAAGAAGTGACCCTTTGGTGTCATAAATCACACATTCAGTGGTTGCGGGAGGGTGAGTGCAACTCTAAATTTTTTCATAGATCCATGATCAACCATCACCAATGCAACTATGTAATCTAACTTCAAGGATCTATAGGCACTTTCTATGAATGCCAAGAAGATATTTAGAAGGAATTAAGAACCTACTTTTCCGCTTTACTACGAGATGAAGGCTATGATAGGACAGAGGCCATCCAGACCATCATGCAGCATATCCCTTCCTTAGTCTCTCTTGCTCATAACAATGCCCTACTTACTCCCATCATGTTATTTTAAGTGGAAGAAGTGGTCAAGGCCATGCCCTCTAATAAATCACATGGTCCTGATGGATTTACCGTTGAATTCTTCAAAGCGGGTTGGTCCTTTCTAAGTCAAGACATCTAGGATCTAGTGGATAAATCTCGTCATCTTCATCAAATCTAGTCAGGTCTTAATGCTACCTTCCTCACACTCATTCTCAAAGCCCGGGAAGCCCTGTCACCCAATTATTTTTCACTAATCACCCTACCCAATTTCATCTGTAAAATCCTCTCCACAATTCTAGTCAGATGTCTGAAACTTATCCTTCATCACATTATCAGCATGGAACAATCAGGTTTTGTCGAAGGTCGCCAAATTCTTAATGGAGTTGTCTCGGCCCATGAGACCGTCCATTCCATTCAAGTCCACAAAACGAGAGGCATACTGCTAAAGCTAGATCTGTCTAAATCTTATGGCCATCTGAACTGGATTATCTGTTGGCACTCCTCCGGGCTTTTGGATTTACCAATGATTGGATCCATTGGATCATATCCCTCATCTCCACCCCTTTCTTCTCAATCTTGATCAATGGATCCCCCTTGATGACCTTCAAACCTTATTGAGGAATCCATCAAGGGGACCCCATATCCCCATTCCTCTTTATCATTGCAACAAAGGGTTTGGGAAGAATGATCAAGGCCACCAAGCAATTGAACTTATTGAACGACATCCACCTGCATGGAACCAATGTTCATATGACACATCAACAGTTCGTGGATGATAACCTTTTATTTGGTCAGGTGACTATAAGGCAAGAGGCCCATCTAAACAATATTCTGGTGGACTTCCAAGATGCTTCAGGTATGCTCGTAAACAAGGACAAATAAATTATTTACTTCTTCCATACTTCCAGGCTAGTTCAAAGATTGTCTGGCTAGAGCTATGCGTTTCATAATCATCTCACTTCTCTCTAAATGTCTAGGGGTTCCTCTTATCTTTAATCCCCTCCACGTTGCTCCTTGTGTTGAAGAATCTACAACATCTAGGTTAGGAAGAGATTCTTCCGACGATGATAACTATTTTTGAAGTACTTTTTACTTTTTCTTATTAGCAAAATCTACTCTGATTATTATTATTGTGTATTCTCTTACTTCATCAAACAGTTACCAAAACAAAATAGACAAGAACACAAGATTTTGGCTCTCAGTGAGGGAAAAACCTCTCTCGCCTAGAGAGGAAAACCCTTCTTCAAATTTCTCTTATTGAAGCTTCAATTGACAAATGCCAAACCCTAGACCCTTGAAAAGTAGATCCTCCAAGCACAAGACACAATCTCTTTTTGACCTCTTCTTTGACGCCTTCTTCTACAATGGGCCCTGATATATTTTGCTTTTATTCTAGCAATTGATAACACTTACCTTCACCCTTCTTCTGGCAACTGATAACACTCACTGCAAAACACCCTAGGTCTCCTTTAGAGACCTCTAATTTGGTGTCTGCCTCTCTTTATCTACCTTGCTTGGCAATATTCCTTTTCCTTGTTACTTAGGCTAGAGAATGAAGCTTTTCTTAAGGAATATCTTCAAGTTAGAGGATGATCCTCTTAAAACTACTGCAGCTCTGATTTATTTACATGTGGGTCTGATCTAGGGCTTGAAATAGACCCTTTTACTTTCTCCCTTTCTTCACTCTAGGTGAGTCTACCTACTTCACTTGAGATGGAGGCTTATTATGAGCATTTTCTTAGGCAATCAAACTCAATTATGTTACTCCACTTATGAATCTGATGTGACCATAGATATACCCTTCTTCCTTCGCATGTGTGATAGAATTTGGACCCAAAACAGTCCTCCTAAACTCATATTCCTTTCTCTCCTTCTTCATTGGCCTGGAAGCACATTCTTGCTCTTTTTCACACCTCCTTCTTGACTCTTTTTCTCACTGATTCCATATATCACTTGATGATACATTTGTGAGGTTGAACTGCCCTATATATAGGAGTTTGTCCCTCCAATTTAGGCTGACTTGATCTAGTGAGGTTGACTTGACTTTAAGTACACCAAAAAATTATTTCTTGAGCCGACATGGAGAGTAGACTTGTCTTTTATTTGGAGGATCATCTTTGACATATTTCTTTGACTCTAGTACATAGATTTACATAGTGTAACATGCCCATATGGGTCTTTAACAATCACATTGACTCTTTAACTTTCCTAGAAGCACTCAAACATGTGCTTGACCTATGCAATGAGCAAGAAACTCATTGTTATAATTGACAAAAATAATAATTATTTTCTTTTACAATTATAAAGATCAAAATTATATTTATGAAGACCAAACCTAGTTACGCTTTCTTCAACACCCTGGAAAGACCTCTGCTCCAAGATATCCAAGAAGTTGTTGAACTGGACCTTCCGTGTCCTCAACTTGGCTAGAAGAGAAACCCTTTTGAAATCATGATTGCAAGCCATGTCGATGTATCAAATTTCCACCCACCCTACCCCCAAATGTATCCATTCAGAGTTAACAACAATTTTCATACGATTCCTATGGAGTAGAGCCTCTATGTACCAGAAATGGATGCTTGTTGCATGGCATAAACTTTTCCTCCCCAAGGCTCTAGGTTTTTTAGTATGAGGGACCCTATAGTACTCAACGCCACCCTTGGGGCTAAACTATGGTGGAGGTGGATTCAAGGGGGAGATGAGATTTGGAAGTCAATCTAGACCCAAAAATACGGACAGGGGAAATCCCAGGAAGCCCTTATCAATAAACCTCTACCGAGTATAGGATCAAAAATTTGGAACCATGCCAATAATAATAGTGATCTCATATGAGACAACTTATTTTGGGAAGTCAAGAATAATAAGTCATCCCTTTTTTGGAATAATTCCTGGTAGTAGTTCCCTTGTCTCGATCAAGATCAATCTATTTCTGACTTGATGACCCTTTTCCACTCGATCTTGGCCATTCAGGTGGCAGACTACTAGGTCAAAGAGGCTGATGATCAGGGATGGTAGAGATGGAAGTCAAATACAGAGTGGTGATTGGCTATCTCTCAGGGGTTTGTGAGTGTCTAGGTGCCCATATTTCACAACGGTGTGTCCATGTATATTAAGAGCCGGATAAGCTCAAATGGGGCTTCTCTACTACTAGAGCTTTCTCTATCAAGGAATCTTATCTCATAAGGACTAATGTAAGGGAACGTTCGGATAGTCCTTTTTGGAGGCAAATATGGAGAAATAGCTTGTGGCCCAAGGTAGTGCACTTTCTATGGCTAGTTAGCCACAAGCATGTATTAACCTGGGATAGATTACAAAAGCATGGATTTGTCATCTCATCGATGTGTCCTCTATGAAAGCAGGAGGAATAATCCATAATCCATCTCTTCGAGGGATGTATCATCATGCGTGAAGTAAAGGAACAAGCCTCCATTATTTTTGGCCCAATAGAGCGCCATCCTGAAGAAATTCGAGAGTTGCTCAAAGGATGGCCAACTAATTGGTATTCCAATCCTGTGGTGAGTCAAGCTTGGTGGCTCACTCTGGGGCTACTTCTTTGGAATACCTGAAAAGAGAGAAATCGAGCCATTTTTTAAGGGAAAATGACTACCAGTGCTCACATTTGGAGCCATACGACCTCCAACATCTGGGAAACCATACTTGTAGAAAAATAGCCCTCTTGAATCTTGGATTCTATCCCAATTGAATCTCTCATTTAACTCTGTTTACCCCAGGGCTCCCACACCTAAACCTTCCCTTACTCATTCCCCCTCTAGATTTCTCCCACCCCTGATTGGATGTATCCCTATTAATCTTGATTCTTAGGGAAATCCTAGCCTGATGGGTTTTGGAGGTAACCTTCGGGACTCCTTTGGCTCCCCAAGGGCACTATACTCTAGTTCTTGAGGTGTAACGATGAACAATGTGGCAAAAATGGCTAGACTCAAGGTGGTTATGAGCTTGGCATCTCACCTTTATTGTAGGAGCATCATAATAATGGGAGACTCACACGTTATTATAGATATGGTCCAGAGAATTATCAATGGCTCCCCCCCTGAAAGTGACCAAAATTTGGCACTTAGAATCTCAACTCTCCTGCACCTAGTGAAATCTGACCTGTTTTTAGTATATCAATACTAGCCACGTGCTTTGGGAGGGTAAGAAAACAACAAATTGGTTGGCCAACCATGGCATGACCACTCTATAGAGAGAATTCAAGATGAGAGGGGCAAACATTAGATCAAAGGCTAACCTGGACCCCGAAGAACTACAGACCCTACAATCATTGTTAAAGAATGATCTTGATATCCCCGATGTGGGTGTTTATATTGGAAGCCAGTTGGCGACGCATCAGATCATGGAGCTAGAGGGGCCTCCATAAGCCACATGATTGAATTGAAGGACCACTGAGACTCGTACTTGGCTCCCAGTGAGCAATGCTTAATGCAGCATATGGACATGAAGGTAGTAATTCGTAGGCATTGAGCGATGAGGAGAGAGTGCTAAGAATGAAAGAGTTGTGGTGTGTTTGTGTTGTAGCTCAGGTTGTGGCTTGGGGTAGCAGAACAGGGCGAGAACGTCAAATGTGGCTAGGAGGAGAATTGGCACCTCCATAAAGCTTGGCCATGGGATCCGGGGGAAGCCTTTCTCTATCCAGCGTGAAATATTATTTTGTTTTGGGGCTGGAAAGTGAGGGTTGGAAGCAGACACAAAGCTTTCCTTAGTCTATCTCTATCTCTAGTTCAAGGAAGCTTCATTAGAGCGTCAATTTGCTGGGGAGAGCGACTTTGGGTGCTATCTCTAGAGCGGTTCATGCACAACGGACCCCGGGACCAATGGAATTCCTCCCTACTTCTTTGTAGGCTATGGCTACGGTGTTGGTGTTTGGAGCTTAAGGCTCTTCAACTTTGGTACTATAAGTGGAATTCCATTTCGGTATAGTCATTTCAAGATTGTGTGGTGCGTTTCTTAGGGTAGATAACACTATCCTTGTGGCAATGCGACCGGTGGTGGTGGTGTTGGTTGTATGCCTCAACAACAAGGGCGTGCACGTAGGGGGGATGGCAGCCCACAGATGAATGAACAGAGCCCAACTTAGACTCTAAGTCGACCGAGAGTCACCACTCCAATGCAAGCATAGTCGTGTCCCCAGGCCACTCCCCAGGACATGTAGAAGCTCTTATCACCTTGGAGTCCATTCCAACCTAGCTGAACAACATCTAACTCAACATGGATACATTAAGGGAATAAAGGTATGATTATGGGAATGAATTGGTTGCTTATATCAATGACCTCCAACATATGCATAATAAGATCTTGGATTCTACAGAAGGTCTTCAGCATCAGCTCTAACGCATAAATGACCATCTCTGCACCTTGGAGATTCTAGTGGAACACAAATTATCATACGCTCAAACGTGCTGCTTTCTTTGCTACACCTCCTGTGTTCCCCCCCAACCCCCTTCCTTAATGTGTATTTATGAGAGATGTATTTTTTCTCCTTTTGTGCCAGTAATAACCAAAGACATTGGTTGTCTTGGATTCTCTTCTAGGTTCTTACTGTTTAGAGCAAGGCCTGTGCTAGCTCTTAAGCCTGTGACACTGTATTTTGTTGCAGTGGTAATGTATTTTGTTAACACTTATGCTATGATAATATATTGCATGTTTTTTTACCGAAAAGAAAAAAAAAAATAGGTGAGCATTGTACATGGCATAAAGAATCTAAACCTATGAACTCCTATTCTACCTATGTGGCATTTAGTTCTGATTCTTTCTCATACTAAATTGGATAGTAATCATTAATCCATGGAAACAAATGTGTTGAGTGTTCTATTCAATCAATGTAATAGTACATGTATAAATACATGGATCTTGTTTTAAGCTAGACACACTATCTTGATCACACAGAAAACAAGATGTGGGAACTATTTGGAGAGAATATTTCACATCTAAATAAGATCAACAACCTTATAAATATATGTAATAGATCACAAGTATTTCTTTTTCCCATGGAAAAAATCATATACTTGTTATTCAATAAAATTGAATCAAAGTATACATAAACTTGCTTCCAATCAACTCTTTTTAGTTCAGTCTTCACAAAAGAACAAAATGATCCAAAAGGCTTGTCCATGTCAAAGTCATCCCAACAAAGCTTTAAAAAACAACCCAACTAGCCTAGAAGAGAAGAGTATTATAAGGGGAAAAGGTAGAGTTCGTGTCCAACTCTCTTACCTCCAGTCAATAGGAACCCAAGGTTTTTGCCTATTTAGAGCAACCATTAATTTCCACATTGTATTCTTTGTGTCATCATATAACTCTTGTAGTTTTTGAATTCTCAGCTGCCACAGTTGTTGTTAGCCACAAGTTCACACTCAAAGAGGGGGGTGAATTAGTGTGGTGGAAATTTTAGCATTTTAACATAGTTTACCAATATACAATTATGTAGGAATGTACCATAACCATTTGTAGTATAACAAAGTCAGCATCATATCCACGTAAGTGGACACAAGATTTTACATGGAAAAATGATCCAGACTTATGCAAGAATGCAAAAAAAATATAGATATACACATAAACACAGAGATGCAACAAAAATAAAACTTCATTTCATTAATACCAAAGAACTAAAATATTCTTACATATAGAAATGAAAATAAACTAGCTCGGGCGATGGAAGCTTATCTCTGAGAAGCGATGTGGCAGATAAATGCCTCTGAACTGTGTTACAATGAAGCTCAAAGGCCTATTTATTATTCAGAAATAGTGGGAAACCTTAAACATCCAAAAACCTAACCCTAGGAGATGAAGTGCCAAACTTTGGGCCTATTTGGGTAAGTTGGTACATCAACATCCCAGGGTTGTAACTTTGGAATATAGTCTATGTTTGGCTATCATAGTGCCATATTTTGAAGATTTCAAAAAGGAGGCCGAAAATAAACACATAATGACTTTGGGACTTTTTGGACCTCTTCGTTTTCCCTAAAAATGCCTTTTAGTCCTTCAAAATGGCTCCATAAGTTTAGGACTTGAAAAACAACTAAAAATAGTAAGTTGTGCTACAATCAAGAAAACTCAAAAGAAACAACAGTGGGGGCCCAAGTGGAATAGGCGGGTGGCCACAAATATCCACCTGGATCAGTCCTCTCCCCTTAGGAAGCAATGGTTCCCATTGCATCAAGTGCCTCCATGAGATGGGGAAACTTTTGTTGAACTTAGTCCCTGGTGAGACCCTTGCCTTGGTGCAGGAGTTGGACAACTTTGACAATCCAATATAGTTGGATATTCTGTTGGCAAGTTTTCTTGATCTATGTGTCCATGATTCAATTAGTTGTGGCTTGCTCCATGCAGTATGGGTTTGAATTTTTCAATATGGGTTCGAATCTATTGGTGTGAGTTGTTTTGCAATGTATGATGTGTCTAGTAATGGTCAAACGTATGGTCAAAAGTGGTCCACATTGAACATTGGGTGTAGGCCAAGGAATGGTGGAATTGTAACACCCTCCTCCCACATCTACCTAATTGACCTTGCCAACTGGGTTAAACATGAGACGAGAGGCTAGTATGATCATATTCGACCTCCTAGGTAACCTTAAGGAAGTGGAATCAATGGAAAAATCACAAACAATCATCCAACATCAGCTTCAGAATCCCCAAGAGACATGTCAGCGACTTAGAAATCTTGTCCCTAAGTCCCATTGACGTTTTGGATCTCTTAGGCCATAGTCGCTCTCACAGGACTGCCTGCCAGTGACCAGAGACAAAAATTACCAGTTTTGTGCTAGTGACCCTAGGATTTAAGCCACCTTTTCAAGCCTAGAGCCCAGGCCACTGCCCAAAATGGAGTGATAGCTTAGAATCAGTAAAATTACAGGGAAACAATGAGGCAAAAGCAATAAGATGAACAAGACCGTAACCAGAACCTTACTAGCCATGACAGCCATTTCATCAAACATATCATCAACACGTAACCTACAGGCGTAAACAACATAATTAAGTGTAGGAATCTCATACTTATTTGAGAATCACTATGAACTATTGTTCCCTTGTGTCATTTGTTGCATTATCATCTATTGGGTCATAGACACATTATCCATTCATATACAAGTAAAAACACGTTGAGAGCCATACATAATTGTTGTTATAAAATATACATATAACTAACATAATAGGAACAGAAACACCATAAACATATCAGCCATCAAAATCCACATATTCATCAGTACAATTACACATGAAAATCAAGGGAATTAATTTCTCATTAATGAATGCAATGAACCAACTGGAGAAGGGACTACCACGTTCCACCCAACCATATATTGGCTAAGCCAAGTATCGCTTTAGCCAATCACCCACGTGTCATATTCCAAGCATGAATGTGGGGCTCATAGAACACAAAAAAATTCCAACCAACATGGATGCCATTGGAGTTGTCCGCCTACACCATGCAAAATTTGAGTGCCTCCTAGTCTCTCAGACTTTACCGCAATCCACAGTCTAGTCCAGGGATCATTAGGCCCTACATCGAGACATATTCTCCATGCTTTACCATGCATCCCATCCCGGGACCACTAGGCCCAATGGAGAGAAAATCCATCTCTTGGCTTTACAGTATATCCAGTCATTCACTAGCAAGGATTCCTAGGCCCACCAAGGCACACACTTTGGCTTTACCACAACCCATTGTTCGGTTCAGGGGCTACTATTCTAGTGGCTTCGTGATCCATAGTCTGGTTCAGGGACCACTCAAACCATGTGTTTGTCAATTTGGAGATCCATCCCACTCAGCTTCAAATCCAATCCGGCCATCCCACATAAATCGAATGTGAGAACCCATCTCATCAAAGCTATTAGGAATTGACAAGGCTAGGCTAAAAATAATGTCGCACCTAGAAAAACTTATGCCATGGTAGAAAACAACAACATGAAAAATCTGGAAACGAAAATACATGCAAAATCTAGAAACAAAAATACACATGCAAGTCAATACTTGCAATGAATCATGTTGTAGCTGCTTATTCCTGCCTTTCTCTGCTTGATCTTTTCTTCATCTTGTCATCTTTTCGTTTCTTGCTACAATGCCAAAGTGCTCCAAGAAACTTTGTGTGTCCAAGGGTCTAAGAGAGAGATAATAATGAGAGAGCTCCAAAACTCAATTGATCAAGCCTTCCCTACTGATCCTCGGAAGCCTTTTATTAATGAGGCCTCTATTTTCTTCATTTTCCATTATTTTCCTTCATTTTCCTCCTCACGTGCAACCTATGACCTTTCACCTCCTTTTTCTCCTAATTTCCACTATTTTCATAAATAAAATTCCAATAAATGCCTCATGCCTTTCCAAAGCCTTAGTCATTGTTTTGTCAATTTCCTTAGCCATAAATAACCAAATGAACACCCCCTAGGATGTCTTGCCCAACATTCAGCTTGGAATAAGTGTCCCATCAACCATGGTCTTATATATTCTTACATGGAATTTTCGCCAGGATTGTTATAGAACCCTCCCCCTTGGGGGAACACCATCCTCGATGTTCAATGACACCTATAGCCAACAAGATGGTTGAAAACAAAACATACTTTCCATGAAGCTTTATAGCATAACTCGTTGCAATATTTACAATGAATGACAGGCTCAAAAGTAAAACATCATGACAACATGACCAGATAACAACCATACCGCATACTAGAGCTTTATAACACAACTTATTACGGTATTTACAATAACCACATATACACATATGCACATTTGCTAAACCATCAAATAAAAAGATACAATACCTATATCAATCAACAAGGGAATCCAGAGGATCACACCTCCATCCTCAAAGTAAACTAGGATTCACCTCCTTCCCAGGAAGTCTAGAATCCACTACAAATTCAAATCTACATACAATGTCCAGCGCTATAATCTCGCACCACTTTTCCTCTCAGCGAAAAATTACCAGCTCATTGTTCCAAGTCACACTCTCGATGTGCATCTGATTCCATCTAGCAATTCTAATGAACCAAAAAAATCCATCTATGACCTTCCCTTCTCTACTACATAGTCCCTCGTGAATCTGGTCACCCCTTTCATGTAGTCACTCACCTTCCAAGATCCACTGGCACCCCCATCTCGGGCAGTCCATCCCTTGGAAAGGCTTCCTCACATCAAAAGATACAAAAACCAATGCACATCCCTACCTCAAACTATCATATCGGTCATAGCATTCTCATGGAAATCAATGGACACTATTGAATACTAGTGTCCCACAATGGACTTGCTCTTGAAGTACTCTACCAACGTACTCTTGTATGTTCCACTTTCTTTTTCTCCTACTGCCAATTCTTGCATTCGATTTCAACCACCCAACCGGGCATGTTCATTTATTCTTGTACCAAGCACATAACTTACATTATATTTAAAATAAATTCACATGATACTTCATTGGTAGCTCGTCCATAAGGTACATTTGCAATCTTGTTCACTTCCTGTCACAACAAGTCAAACTAGCATATTTTACCAAATCAACATGTATAAATATATCACATCAGGTTAGCTAAAAACACAACCATCATAGATCAACAATATAAATCACATGTAACCATCATATACCATAATCATAGATCACATATAATCATCATATAACATAGTCATAAATCACATGCATAATAAAACTGAAATACAATATTGATACTTATCCTTCAATCAATCATTATCTTCCACCTTTGTCCTTGTTTCATATGCACACTATATTGGTTGTCGCACCGGACAAACACCTAGTGCCTTCTCCTCAATCATGTGCACACACATATAGTGTACATCCCACACATACAACCACACATGGCATGCCACACCATGAAATACATGCATTCACACCTGACATACAATTCATACACCTACACTCAGTGCACAACACAACACAATACATATACATACACAATGTACATCACAAGACATGCATCCACACACGACGTGTGACACCACAAAATGCATACACATACATCCAGTATACAACACAACTCATAAATCTATACCCAATGTACAATGCCATACAATACATGTACCCACATAGAGTACAACACAATGAATGTGTATGTCAAGATATCATGACTACACAATGCACATACATAGTATTGCATGCCCACAACACAGCATGTATGACATGCACTCAATCCCACATGTACACCAGTACCACATGTACAAAGCACCACCCACATAACGTGTGCATAAAATCACATGTACACGGCACCACCTGCACAATGTGTACACAATGCCACATGTACACTACACCATTGTACAACATGTACACTACACCATTGTACAACATGTACACAATAACACATGTACACAGTACCACATGCATGACATGTACACAACACCACATGTATACAATGCCACATGCACAACATGTACACAACACAACTTGCACATAGCGCCACATGCACGACATGTACACGACACCACCTACACACAACTCCACTTGTACAAAATGTACACAACACCACATGCACACAACACCACTTGTACAATCATGCACACCACACCATATGTACATAGCACCACATGATGCATGCAACACCACATGTACATAGCATCATTTTTACACAACACCACATATCCAACATGCACATTGCACCATATGCAGACAACACACATATACATCATGCACATAGTACAATATGTACACAACACCGCATATATAACATGTACATAGCACCATCTATACTCATCATTGCATATGCACAACACTATTTGTACCATCCTCTATTTAACATTACATAAACAACATGCACACACACTACATATGCACAATATTGCATGCGCACAATCATCACAGATGCAGCATGTACAACATGTACGACATATGCACAACAATGGTACTACACATCCAAAACTACATTATCCTTAACAAGAAACCTTACTTCCAGTGTCTTATCCATGCTTATCCTAGCATGTAACAGACTACACTGCTTTCACCTTGTTGATGTATCCCTCGGTACAACCTGTCCATAACATAAGTATAGGTATAATACAAGCATATAATATCAGTTCATATTCACATGATACTAACCTCACATATTTGTCATGACTACTCTTCCCACTTGATTCCTCATAGCCAAGAACTTTTCATCCCATTCACTTGCATAAGAAATCATTCCTCCACAAGAATGATCCCTCACAACCTTGTCAGATAGTGACACAGATACATAGATACATATAAAATCATTAGCATAAAACAATCATCATCCTATTAGACAACAACATACATATATGCATATATAATCATTAGCATAAAACAATCATCACCCTTTCAGACAAAAACATACATATATACATGTATACATATATACATGTATACATATATAAACATTAGCATAATCATGATCATAACATAATTACCAAATAAAATAAGGTCGACATTAAGAGAACTTCCTTATTTGCACACAACATGCACAACAACAGTTCCCAACATAACCAAGGCATATGAAACTTCAAATCCATTTAATTTACCTTTTCTAGTTACCTTTCTCATTTTTGTACTTCCACCATCCATTTACCACTATGGACCAACCAGTCCAGTTGATTATCATAGTGATCATGAGCTCAAAATTTTTAAAAATATCAAAGTGTCATAATCTTGATAATCTTAGCTTCAGATCGAAGAGCTCATCATTATGAATCCAATGGTGTGAACGATACTCAAATCCGAACTCGTATTCATAAGTTAGAGCAAGTAAAAATTCAGGTTTGACTTGGACACGTGGCAGGATTAGATGACATGGCAAAGGTCCCAGCAAATGGGGAAGCGCCAAGTGGAAGGTTCCCATTGGGTCCCACATATTGCATATCAGAGGAGTTAAGGTAATCGGCCCCCGGAGTAGTCAAAGTTGCAATGTGATATATCACAATTACATATAGGCGAAGGGTTATCATTATAGAATCGACCCCAGCACAAAGAGGTTTTGATGTGATCACAATCACATATCGCAAGCGGATAAGAATCAACCCCGGTAAAAGCACAGTTGCGATGCAATTTATCACATATCGCAATCGCATAAAAGTCTTGCATTATATTACCACTGGTTCTCCACCAATGCGAAATAAGATAGGATATCCCAGATGCAATGCCACTAGAGGTTGTGATTTATTATCTTGTTGGGTCCGCGATATCGCAATCACACAAATCACCCATTTTGTTCATAGACCTTAAGACCATGGGTTTTTTCACCGATTGAGAGTTGCAACAGAGTTGCAGAACCGTCACATTTTCCATCAGATTGACCACTTTCTATGACCACTCGGCCTTAACTACGAGATAGGCTTGGAAGTTGGCAGGACTGTCGATTCTGGCAAAGTTGCTAGATTTAACTCTAGATAATGAATTTAACTGGAAATAGGCCAGATTCAGAGGAAAATTTGTGGAAAGACTGACAGAAGACATAACTAAGGCAATTTTCAAATAAATGGGATGTAAAAAGAGACTAGATGGCCATTTTTGGACATTTTGAACTCATTGGAACATTTTTCAGGATCAAAGGAGTACTTCTAGATAGGCTTTTTGAAAAGTGAAGCTTATGGGTGTCATGGTCAACCAGAGTGTTGATTCAATTTATGGAGGAGTATGAAGATGGATATGACCTTCCAGGGGTCTTCTAGCCTCCATTTTCTTTCTGCAATAGCCATTACAATAGCGTTGTAGCTTTATTTCTTCTTTCTCTATATGTGTTTGGAAAAATAGACTTGTTTATGTACTTTAAGTGGATTTTAGTACTGTTTATGCTCTTGGAAGTTGGAGTATGGGGTCTTGGTGTTAGATGCATGTGTTTGCTGAAGGTTTACATGTTTGACTATAGGTTAACATGTGTATGGAGTGAGAAATTTTGTGGAAGTTGTTTCTTTGAAGGAGAAACTAGTCATTCCATTTTAGCAGTTTAAAGTACTCTTCTTTTCTAGATATTGAGCATAATGAGAAGGGGTCATGCCTTTAGAGACGATCCAACAAGATGTAGCCCAGGAAGGGTGAACTCTTTTAACAATGGTTGGTGTATTATTGTTTGATCAATGCTTCCATTTAGTGTTTTGGTTCATGCTTTAAGTTTTCTTCATGAAACTAACTTAAGTAAACACAAATTAGATCCATGTTTTTACTTGCTATTTTGGAGTAGAAACGTCAAGTACATTTTTATATTTTGAATGGGGAATTAGCACAACATTACTAATTTGCTCCATTTCAAATCAAGTTGGCATCAGATCTTAAGTTTTCTTTGTGCAAGAATGAATTGACTATTGTTTGCAAGTGAATGTGTTTTGAAGCTCATTAAGGATAAGGTTTTGGAAAGGAGAGCACGATTGTTAGAATCTCTACCACCAATTTCTACCTCAAATTGCAGTAGAAGCTTCAAGCAAAGCATCTACCAAGGAGGAGAGCCTGCAAGAATGTTAGAGGAAGTGAAGGTTTTTAGAAAGGCTTTCTTAGACATGGCAACAATGGTGAAAGTCCTCTATGAAGAGAGGAATACCAAATTGCAAGGTGAAAGCTCTAAACTTTGAAGAGGAGAATTTTCTCCAAGGGAAGAAGGAAACAAGAATGGTGATAAATCACCATCTTCTCCACAATCTTCATGTTTTTATACAACTCTTATGCAAGATGCTAGTGTAGGAAGTCCCTTAGAGAAGGTATATGGACAAGTTTGTACCTTTTGTCCACATGATATGGAGGATGAAGTTCTATCTATAGTGAAATTCAAGGAGTTGAAAGAAGAGAGCTAAAGAGTCCAAAAGGACACATCTAGAATCAAAAGGGAGTTTGAAAACATCTTTGTATGTCAATCAAAAGATAAGGTAAATGGTAAGCTTTTACATGCTTCTTCTTTACATGAGAGAGTTGATGTAAATTCATTTGTAGCCTTTGAAAAACATAGTAAAGGCATTGGATCCAAGCTCTTGACCAAGATGGGTTACAAGGGAGGAGGCCATGGAGTGAACCATCAAGGCATTAAAAATCGAATTGGGGCAAAGGAGAGGCCTAAATATGAAGGCTTAGGCTATGTAGCAAAAGAAGAATGGTATTCTAGCGACAAAGCACGTGTATTGTGTTCCCTTTTCCATAAGAGAGGACATGAAGAAGAAATATGTTGGGAGTTTCATCCAGAATTGGTTCTTGCTTGGTTCCTCAAGTATAAGGAAGACTCAAAATGAAAAATGTCTCCAAAAAGAGATGAAAACGTTGAATAAGAAGGGAAGCTAAATTCTTCTTGGCACGCAAGTTCCTCGCACAAGAAGCGTAAGCCAAAGGACAATAGAAAGAGGTATACCCGTCCTATTAATTCGAATGTTGTTCATAACAGAAAACAACATACTGATTTGAATAACATGTTGAGGAATATGTTTCCATGCACCTTTTTCCTTTCATCTAACCATTGTGTAGATAGGTGGGATAAAAGGAAAGTAACCATCAAGAAGATGTTTATGTCTGCTGGAATTGGGATTGAAAAGAGAAACTCTCATCTAAGGTTAATGGAAAGTGAGCCAAGAGGAGGTTAAAATAACTTTTGTACTCACTACAATATCAATGGACATTGGGTCGAGAAGTGCTGATATTTTTTTCCACAACTTCATCCTGGTAAGGGAAAGAAAATCATGCAAGCACCAAAAGAGGAAGTGACAAAAGAAAAAGTGGCACAAGATGCGACCATCCATAAAGTAGTTTTTGAAGAAGAGAAAGTTCAAATAGAGGGTTCATTTACCTGGTTGGGAAAGAAATGTAAGAACTATTTTTCCAGTTGAAGTTTTAATTTTTGTTTTGCACTAGTTACATATCCCCATAGTTGGGTAATTTGTAAAAGTGATGTTCATAAATAAAATCACTTATATGCAACAATGTTTTCTTTAAGCATTACAATGCTAGTTTGGCTTGTTGATAGTCAATTTGAATGGAAAATTTGGGAGTCAAGTTTATTCCATTTTGTAAAGTGCATTTCTATTTGTAGTTTTAGAAAGAATTTTAAAATTGTTGTATGAGTAGTTGCAGCACATTTAGTATGTTCCAAATGTGTTTAGCACTCAAGTTATTCAAGTATTCACTATGTGAGGATTGTTTTGGTTCATTTGGTAAAGTCTTTTAGGATCTTATCCTCGATAAGGATTTTTTAGATGAGCACCTTGGAATTCTTCTTGGAAATGATGTTGTTGTGGATGGCCATAGTGACATGGACAAGCCGAGAAGAACATCGAACTTGAATTATGTGGTCAAGTTACATTTTAAATTCAGCTTGAGAAAAATCCAATACAAGTACAAGTTTGGGCACTGCAAACATCGATTCGATCGAGTTTAGAAAATTGAAGGAATTGTACCTTCAAATGCTAAACAATTGAAAGTAAACTTTTGGAGACCAAAAGTTTTTTAGTGGGAAATTGTGATCAAGAGCTCAAAATTTTCCAAAAGATCAAAGTGTCAGAATCTTGATAAGCTTAGCTTCATATTGAAGAGTTTGTCATTCTGAATCCAATGGTCAGAACGACACTCAAATGCGAGCTCGCATGCAGAAGTTAAAGCAAGTCAAAGTTTAAGTTTGACTTGGACACGTGGTAGGATTGGATGACATGGAAAAGGTCCCAGCAAATGGGAAGTTCCAAGTGGCAGGTTTCCATTGGGTCCCACATATTGCATATTGGAGGAGTTATGGTAATCAGCCCCCAGAGCAGTTAGAGTTACGATGGGATATATTGCAATCGAAAATCGGGGAAGGGTCAGTGTTATAGAATCAGCCCCAGTGCAGAGAGGTTGTGATGTGATCGCAATCGCATATCACAAGTGGATAAGAATCAGCCCCCATAAAAGCATGGTTTCAATGTGATTTATCACATATCGCAATCATAGAAAAGTCCCGCATTTTATTACCACCAGTTCTCCACCAATGTGAAATGTGATAGGATATCCCAGATGTGATGCCACTGGAGGTTGCGATTTAATATCTCGTCGGTTCCATGATATCGCAATCACACAAATCACCCTTTTTGTTCACAAACCTTAAGACCACGAGTTTTTCCACCGAACTTAACACTTTGTATGTGACCACTCAACCTTAACTGTAAGATAGGCTTGGAAGTTGGTGGGACCATTGATTTCGGTGGACCTGCTAGATTTAACTCCAAATAATGAATTTAACTGGCAGTAAGCCAGATTTGGAGGAGAAAATTCTGGAAAGGCTTACAGAAGTCATAACTAAGCCAAGTTTTGACCAAATGGGATGCAAAAAGAGGCTAGATGGCCATTTTTGGACATTATGAACTCATTGGAATAGGTTTTAGGATTAAAGGAGCAATTTTGGATAAGATTTTTTAAAAGTGAAGCCTATGGGTGCCATGGTCAACTAGATTGTTGATTCAATTTATGGAGGAGTATGAAGATGGAGAGGACCTTGCAGGGGTCTTCCAACCTCCATGTGATTTCTGCAGCATCCATTACAACAGTTTTGTAGCTTTATTTATTCTTTTCTCTATATCTGTTTGGAGAAAGAGACGTGTTTAAGTACTTCAAGTGGATTGTAGCATTGTTTATGCTATTGGAAGTTGGAGAATGGGGTCTTGGTGTAAGATGCATGTGTTTTTTGAAGGTTTGCATGTTTGACTATAGGTTAACATGTGTATGGAGTGAGAATTTTTTCAGAATTTGTTACTTTGAAGGAGAAACTAGCCATTCCCTTTTAGTAGTTTATGTACTCCGCTTTTCTAGATATTGAGCATAATGAGAAGGGGTCATGCCTTTAGAGGTGATCCAATGAGATGTAGCCCAGGAGGGGTGAACTCATTTAAAAATGGTTGGTATATTATTGTTTGATGCATGCTTCCATTCATTGTTTTGGTTTCATGTTTTAAGTTTTCTTAATGAAACTAACTTAATTAAATACACATAAAATTCATGTTTTTACTTGCTATTTTGGAGTACAAACCTCAAGTACATTTTTATATTCTGAATGGGGAATTAACACAACATTACTAATCTACTCCATTTTAAATCACACAGTCTTACCTTCCGTTGTGCTTACTCATGCACAGATTTTCATATGAGTCTTACATTACCTGTTGGGTACCACACAGCTCCCCTCGATTTCCATTATCTTTTCTCTTTCCCAACCAACTCAAAACATAAAAGATAAGAACCAAAAGCAACCCAAAAAGAACCCATGGAACACCAACAATAATATGACACCACAAACAAAGTTGAAAGGCCTTGCATAATACATAGACAAAACCGCAATCAACAACAGAAAGCACCAAAAGAACAAAAGCACCAAACTAGCAACAAACAACATGACTCAATCCCCATGGTTCTTGGTGCATCCAAGGGAAATTTCAACCTGAGCCTTCTTTAGAATTTCATGGCAGTCTATTTTCCATACAATCCCCTGCATCATATTGTCATAAACATATAATTGTCAACGCATAATTAAACATAACAATACACCAGTTACCTTACTTTTTTGTGCCAAGCACGTTTCTTACAACTGAACACATCCACGCTATATCTCAAGGGACTCTAATCCCCTTGATAGATCCACTTGTAACTAGAGACTAGCTAATATACATGTCAAGTAAATGTTCATGAGTATAACACTTGTCCACATAATGTCAGACAAAATCAAGGTTAAGAATACTTCCTTTATGCAAAGCACTCATTCATTAAGAATACTTCCTTTATGCAAAGCACTCATTCATTTGGAATTATGGTTTCCAAACATAGCCAACAGAATTCTTGCCCAATTCCTTTCTTTTACCTATTGGTTGTTGCAATTGAGTGTTACTATGCACTATCACATCACCTGCCTATTAGTGATATAAACACATCAACTATTACCTTGTAAGGCTAATACTAGCATGCTTCCTGCAATTGCTCACACTTGTCAACCACATGTTCCAAATATCAAGACAATCATATCTATCAATTTGAAATCAAAATTTAGCAAGATTGACAATCATGCAATAATCCATAGTCAACTCACAGTCATTAGACATAATTTTACAACTATCAACTACATTCACATACACATCAACTGTCTCAACACATATATGTGAGCGCAATCGTATTAAAACAAAATCATTTGAACACACTCATATTAGGCAATTCATCAAACATTCAACCAACTTGCAACATACCATGTTAATTAAATTAACTAGATGACATAATCAAATAGTCAAGCACCAAATGTATGACATAATAAAATGCGTAACTTAGTGTATTTTAGGGGAGGTTATCGCGATACAAGTTCACAACATATCTGTTATGCTCTTAACCTGCAAGACAATGCCCGAATACCAAATATGTGAAGAAATATACCCAGAACATAGAACAAGAGCAATAACAACAAATGTTTTATTAAGTTCACTTGCCTCTTCGAGGGGGCAACCTTTAATAGAGCTGAGCTCGATTATAAAATAAGACACGATGCTCCTCGCAGGGAGTCTCTATCCTTTATATAGGATTCATACATGCAATACCATGGGGAAATACCATGGTTCTTATTAATACCATCTATCTAATGCCATGGCCCATTTGCAACTAACTGTGGTCTCGTCATTAAATGCGGGTTAACCACTTACAATTATTAATATGGGCTTTATTGACTCTTTACTTAACTATAACTATGACTCGATCCTATTACATAAATAAGGGGGTTAGGGTGGGACCCTAACATGCCCTCCCCATAAGAATAGCCTTGTCCTCAAGG